>JBBKCR010000128.1:16927738-16938970 GCA_037577295.1 Ladigesia roloffi | reverse complement strand
TCTGTCTCTCTCTCTCTCTCTCTCTCTCTCTCTCTCTCTCTCTCTCTCTCTCTTTCTTTCTCATATTCACTGCCTGTGTCTCTGTCCCTCGTTTGAATCCCTCTCTGTCTCTTTCTCATGTTGCTCTCTTTCCATAAATATATTTTTCTCTCTTTCCATAAATATATTTCTCTTTCTCTCATTTTCTCCCCCTTCATCTCTTGGTCTCTATTTCTTTTACTCCCTCTACTCTATCTCTTTCTATCTCTCTCTCTTTCTATCTCTCTCTCTCTTTCTCACTCCATATTTTAGCACATGCTTATAGTTTTAGGTTCTCCTGAAACACTGCTTGGTACCTTACAGAACAAAGACAGCTGACTTCTTTTGGTAGTTTGGACAGCACTGGCTTCAAGGCTGTACTGTTCCTGCCAGTGGAAATGGAGGCCGGGGCCTGGTAGATATTAGAAGCCAGGACCTGGTGTTTTGGCTGCAGGCATCCAAAAGGCTGCTGTACCAGGAGGACTTGCCATGTACACAGAGACCCAGTCGATTGTAGAGACCTGGGGTATGATTTCCTGCTGTTCTCAATAATGTTTGGAGAAGTCAGTGTGTCACAATCTTACTCCTATTTATCAGTCAATACTCCAGGCCTGGAGGACAAATCTTTTACCCTCAAAATTGTATTTGGAAAACCTAGTGAATGGTTCTTTGAGGAGCTCTTATTACACAACCCACCGATACAAACCAGACTGTTGTCATCACTGTAAAGGCAGGCCTCCTGAGGAAGAGCTGCACTAAAACTGGCACTTTGTCTGGACGTCAATGGCTGGAACGCTGAGTATACCCTCAGGAGACAGTCTGGGAGTGCAGAACATACTGCACCAGCCATTAAGGTGGCTCCTGCTGTCCAAGACGAGATGGAAGAGAGTATATCAGCAGCAATGTTGTTGTGTGTTCCAGAGATAATTTGGTTTTCAGTCCGCTCTAAAGAAGGCCTTGTAAATGTAGGCTTTGTGGCCAACTGAAAACGGAGGTGTGCCTGTTCTAGCCCTGTGAACGATGGAGTTATTTAGTCCCTGAATGGATGTTTTATTTGATTCTGTTAGGTGTTTTCTGATAGGGTTTTATTGAAACAGTAAATTAGACATTTGTAAAACGAGGAAGAACAAAGCTACTGGCCCTGTCTGTGTTGATTCTTCGTGAACGCTGAGAGGCGTATGAGTTGGTTGGATGAAAGCAAGCTAATTATATGCTTGTGGGCAAAGTACAAAAAATGAATTACTCTGTAAAGTTGATGATGCTCAATTGCTTCTTAATATTTAACTTTTAATTTTTGGATTATTTATTTTGTTGAATAGGGAATGATGAGTACTGTAGAAAAGTGCTGTGTCTGAGCCAGTACCCCTCCAGTCCCACCTCCCCAATTCCACCCCCCACCCCCGCCTGGATCTTTTTACTCTCTGTGCTCTCTCTCTCTCTCTCCTCTCTCTCTGCCTCTCTCTCTGTCTCTGTTTCTCCTCTTCTACTCTTCACTCAAATGCAGATTTCTTTCTCTCTCCCTATGTCTTTTTACTCCTACTCTGTACTCAGATATGCCTTCAGACTGAAGGGACGGAGTTGAAACACATTACTTACATTTCAGACTCATTGTTTTCCAGAACACTGCCCCTTTTGTTTTCCGGAGCCTGTGTTAGTGCATGCTGGAGTGTGTGTGTGTATGCAAGCTGCGCGAGCGCTGTGGTGCCGAGGTGACCTGATGCGGCCTTTCACTTTGGTCTCTTTTTACACCCCCTTTTTTTCCCCCGTCCCATTTTTTTTTCAGGCCTTCTCCCTTTCCATTTTTTTTTCTCACTCTCTCAGTCATGCTGCCTCTTTGTTTGAGCGTCCCTTCTCATTTTATTCTACCTCAGATTGTGCTCCTCCATACTTTAAAATATTAGCATATCATTGCCATGAGAGGCCTCAACTTTGCAATTAATGGCTTTTTAATGGCTCCCCTGGCCATCAAATTATGCAGCTCGGCTTCTTAAAGTAAGCCAGGATGGTGGGGTGGTGGGGGGACATATGGACCACAGCCAGGCCCCATGTGGAGGGGTTTCAGGGGGGTTTGCAGAGCTTTATTTAAAAGTCAGGGAAAGTTTATTTGTCTGAATATGCTAGGGGCCCAGTCCTGCTCAGAGGAATGGGCTTCTTTAGAGCCACAAGATTAAGTGTCAGTTGGGTTTTGAGTTACTGTAAAGGTGAGGGGGGAGTTTGGGAGGGTGTTGGGGGGTGTGGAGTGGATTCGGACCTTTGGAGTGAAAGCACACACTGAGACCCTTGAAGCGAACAGCTGAAGGGACCCTGCTGCTCTTTACATTTGTGACAGGAAAACAACAAGCTTTGACAACCTTGTAATGTGCAAACCAAGTCGAGGTCCCACCTCAGAATCTGTGTTTCTGAATGCACTCTTTTAGTCCGGAGAATCTGACTGGCTAAAGATTAATGCTCGTGCTGAATGTGTTTGGACATGTTTGTGTTTCTCAGCCGTACTTCACCAGAACTAAGCTAGATTCTTATCACCTAGATTCATGAAACTGTATCCTAGCTAAGACATTTGTATATGAAACAAAAACTCGCACATACAGAAGTCACCGGCTGTCTGGATAACCTTGGCACTGTTCTAGCGATTCGTTTTAGATCACTCTAAGTAGGCCATTACGGACCACGAAATGAAAATTCTATCCAAGCGAAAGGATATCACATAGAAAGAACAAGCTAGCATTAACGTGCTAATGAGCTAATCCACCATGTTCAGCACCTCAGTGGAAAGCAGCCAAAAAACCTCTTTAGCCATCTGAAGTTATCAATGTTAAATAGATTATGGGAAAATAATTTGTTTTCATTGTATTTATTTATTAGTTTGGCCTGCGCAGATTTTTTTTTCCTGTAGAATGCTTTCCCAATGTGAAAGCTGGGGAAAAAACGCTGAGTCATCTCTCTCCAAAGAACTCCTCGAGTACTGTCCCTTCTGCCCTCTCTAGCCAGCGGGGGCTGACATTTGCCTTCTCATTTACTGACTAATTAGCCTGATTTATACCAAAAGGTGAGATGATCTCTTCGTCTGACCATTACAACAGGGGATTTCACATTGTGGCCAAAGCACTTTTCAATCTACCTGCTCTGTATTCGCCTTACATTGCACATGAAGATTGGATGACCTAACAATAGAATTGCAGCTGAAATTGCTTTTTGTAACTTCAGAATTGTTGAGTAAGTATTTTTTTTTTTGTCCAATTGTTTTTCCTTTTTCTTTTTTTAAGCAAACTATTCTGGTGCCCCTGCTATTCCTCTGCCAATTTGCAACACAATCTCTTTCTCCTCCCATGAGACACCATTTGTTCCCACACTGTCCTGTGCTCGGTTTTCTCCCTTGCCAGTCCACTATTGTTCACTTGGTGGAATATTTTTTTCTTTTTTTCAGTACACTATATATTGTATATGGAGATATGGAGGTTTAATACATCTTATTTTTTTCTTTTACGTCTTCATTACAGCATACCTGTTAAAATGGTTGTATTATTTTTGCCCAGTAGAGGGGATTAGTTAAGTTTCAGTTAAGGTAACTGGAGCAATTGAGAGATTGCTCTTGCTCTCTCTTTCTTTATGCATTTGACATTTTCTTTATTAAAAGCAGAAAGGACACCTTTAACAAACATAATTAGCACACGAGTGCAAGGATAATTACCCAAACATTTCCAGATGCTTCGACTGATGTTCATGCCAAAAGGATGTGTGTTTTTAAGTCCATTTTCTCAGGTAGGCCAGTCACTGCTATTCAAAATGAGCTTTCTGACCCCACGCCTTTGTTTAGGGCCGCTTTCATGCTAGCAGGTCATGTGGGTGACTGTGGTGCTGGGATGAGACTCTAAATGTGCTAATTATGTTATGGAGGAGCTGCAAAAAAGGGCATCTATTATTCTTCATCTTTTATCCATCAGGATTCCAACATGGTCTGAATTTCTAATGAGGCGAGGACTCTCTCAGATTTCATCTCCTATCTCCTGAAATCAGCTTTCTAACTTTACAGCCTGTGGTTCAATGCTTCTTTTCTCATTCCCACCCGTGTTGTCTTGGTGCTCATCATTTGGAGTGTCTGGTTTGTTTCCAGCGTTACCATAACATAGATAGAATGAGTGACACATTTGAAAGGGTAGGTGCAAAAGATTTGAGGTGCCTGTTTTTTGTGTGTTTCAGTGTGTAAAAGGCTTAGGCCATCCAAAAATAGTTTAATTTGTGTTAACCTTTGTTACACACTTATGTAACTTTTACAACTTAAGCAGTCTGAATTGGTTTCTGTGCAGTCACTGATAATAAAACCTCTAACATTATTTAGGAAACTATATAGTGCGCTATATAGTGAAGAAATTCCATTGAAACTATTTACCACATTAGCATTCAAATGTTTGGAATCACATTTGTAAACGTATACAATATATACATATATATACACAAAAGATACACAAATGAACACCAATACCATAAAAATTAATAATGTAATAAAGGCAATCAATATTAATGTGAGATTTGTATACAGCATAATGGAATGTGTGACCTAGCACACCTACAAATACAGCTTCAAATAGATCCTTTGGGCATCTGATACAAAACATGCCATTTATGCTCTAATATCCATGGCACCTAGTCTGTGAGATGTGTGATGTGGAGAGACAACGAATGAATCTGTGTGTGTGTGTGAGTGGATGAGTGTGTATGTATGTGTGTGCTTTTGTGGTCTCTGCTTTCAAAGTAGGATTCAGGCAGAATTTCTGCTTCCCAACAGAATGAGTGATTGCTCACTAATATCTCAGCACTCAAAGCAAACATCTGCTCCACTCGGGCTGGGCGTCGATATTCAGCCCTACCTTTAATACCTCATCCTTCCTGGATCACCGTGACCTGCCTTAAAGATTAAATTCTCCTATTGATATATTTCACAGAAATCCAATGACTCGCCTGCTCTAAATTGCTGGCGGTAGGCCACCCTGCCAGATCATTTCAAACGATTGGTTGAATCTAATCTGCTTCAAGAAATGCAATGCACCAAAATGAAAAATTCTTGACTGAACCAAAATGATGGACAGGCTGAAGTCGAATCCACTTCATAATCATAGTTATTTAATGTTGATTTGTTATTGGTTTCTGCCCTGTATGAAAGCATCATCTGTTTTTTTTTAACTACTATGTCTGGTTCTTATCATTATTTTTTTACTAAAATGCTATTTAGTCTCGTATAAAAGTTTGGGCAAAACATTTTTTTGACCAAGCATTTGCACTCACTCCTAAATGGCCTATAAACAATAATAGTGCAGAATAGTTTGCCGAAGTAATTTTCCATCTAGAGCAGTTTTGTAATAAAAAAAGCCCATTATTTTTAAGTCCCAAGTTTTAATTTGGATAAAATGTTGTTGCATCTCTCTTTGTGAGTGGTTTGTGTGTTGCTCAGGCCCTGGCATGGAATGTGAATGGCTATGTTCAAGTGAGCCCTGATCCGCTTTAAAACAAACACTTAACTTTCAGAGTTTGGGAAGATGAGGCTCTATTTTCTTTCTCCTATTTTAAAGGAAGTTTTCTCACTACGCAAAAATGTAGGAGGCAGCCAGCGACAGGGTCCTCAAGAGAGCCCTCA
Organism: Ladigesia roloffi; assembly: GCA_037577295.1. Classification (NCBI taxonomy): domain Eukaryota; kingdom Metazoa; phylum Chordata; class Actinopteri; order Characiformes; family Alestidae; genus Ladigesia; species Ladigesia roloffi. Next base: position 16,933,323 of record JBBKCR010000128.1, on the reverse strand, counting down.
CTCACTCACTCCTTCTTTTCCCTTTGCATGCGATGTCTGTTTTCCAGGGGCTAATAAGTCTAGAGGAGCTGCTGTTGAAGCTCCACAGGCGTCTGAGTGAGTGTGAGGGTCAGGACATTACGAACTGCCCTTTTGTGGACCCGCCTTAATGTTTACAATGAGGCGTCCAAAGGAAAGACTATGAAGATGAGGTCTATGTTTTTATTCATTAGTTTTGTAGTGCAGTAAACTTTGTAGTACGATAGGAATTTACAAATTGCCTGAAAAAGCTTTAAATAGTGGTGAGAGTCTGTTAGAAGCCACAGTTTGAGCGGAATTTAGACAATAGTCATTTCTTGGCTAGCAATTCTTTAGCTGTTTTGGCACTTTTTGCTTTAAGTATGCAGCCTTCCAGTCTCTTCTGGTAATAACAGCTTCCACTGTCCACTCGGGGTGTGTGTGTGTGTGTCTGTGTGTGTGTGTGTGTGTGTGTGTGTGTGTGTGTGAATGCATTTTTGTGGTCATCTTTGTGGCACAAGAGCCGTGTCTGCTGTGGCTCCTGAAGGATCACTTGGGATTGTTTTCTTTTTTTACAGTTTCAGCAGCGCTGTGTTTTTGTTTCTTTTCGTGCATTTTAAAGACAAATGACTTGACTTTGTGGGAAGACAAGTACAAATAAGCTGACCTAATAAAATGGTCAGTTCCGTATGTTTAATATTTAGAAGTTAAAGGAGCATTCCACCCTCAAACTACAGTTTGGCAACTGTTGATTTTTGCAGTATTCAGTACCACAGCATTGTGTCCTTCAGTCTCCCTACTGAGGATCTTTGAAGTACTTAGCCAGGAAAGCACATTTTGCCCTGCATGTCCAATTTTAACTAAGCTACTATTAACAGCAAACCCTAAAAAAGGTTATTTTATCTTTAGAATACGTCAAATGGTTTCTTTTTGATCACTGTAGATACTACTGCAGTATTCCTGTTGGAGGTGAGTAGGAGAGAAAGTTAATTTCTGCAACAAATCACAAAACATACAGTTTTTGAGATCACAGATCCTATCATTTTTCAGATCAACCACAGCAACAGAAACTTAAAGTACTTTAAGAGATTTAAAACAAGTCACTTTCCCTTTGGATTGAAATGAAAACAATGTCCAGTGTTTTGACAAAACCTTCAATATCCAGTTATTATATCAAAGTTCAATATAAAGCATGGGAATGGCCTCTCCAGCTTTCACTCTGCTACTAATTTGACACATGCACACTAGTTGTATGCCATTGCTCTTTGCACAGTGAGTCTGAATTTTTTCATTTAATAAAATAAATCTTAAGTGTACTGAACAGCGTTTGCTCCATTCATCACCCATGTGACATTCTGGAGATTGAAGACGACCCGTTTACATGAACAACAAACTGCTTTTTTAACTGCAACTCCACTTTGAGATTTAAGCCTGTATGACTTTAAATAAGTAACATCTGCAGTAAAAAAGTATGATCAAACTTTGCAATTATTCCATGGTTCACATGGGTACTGAACCATGAGCCCATGGATCCACTGCCATTCTTCACAAAACCAGTCAAGAGTGTCCCTTTATAAAGAGAAGAACTTTTTCATGATTAGATTCAGAGTTGAACTTAGAACATTATTACATATGGGTCTGATTTCCTGGACATGGATTAAGGCTTGCCTCAGACTACATTTTAATGGAAGTGGTGGCTCCCCATTGAAAATCCAATTGTTTAAACTCATTGTTAAATACATGCGCACACATACCAGTCATCCCCATGTCAGCTGTGCATGTGTAGGCCCCAGGGAGTGTGTGTCTGAGGCTATGGTCTAATAAACTCATTGAGTTTTACCATCAGCTGCAGTGCTAGATGGCAGATGTAGCAAAGAAAAGGCTGATGAGAAAGCCAGCTCTGTTTGTCTGCAGACATCTGTAAGATATCAAAGACACTGGCGGATCATCATAGTTTGTTTGCCTCTTGCCGTCTACCACTGCAGACTGCTCTGTTTTCCTCTTTGGAAAAGTTGATCACTGAATAATACATTTGATTATCCAATCATGGCATTCATTTATAGTAAAACAAAATAAGAAGCACAATTAAGGGAGTTCTAATTCTACAAAAAACGGTCAGCCATAACATTAAAATCCTGATTCGTTGGTCCCCTCATGCTTATCAAACAGCTGTGACTCGTTGAGGCATGGACTCTGAAGACCTCTGAAGGTAACCAAGATGGTCAAAACATTTCAACCATTGTCATGTTCCTCAAACCACTCCCGAACATTTGTACAGTGTGTGGGTAGAGAGGGACGTCCTTCCTACAGCGCATCCTGGTTTCTTGCCCAAGTATGAGTCACACACGCACATTGCCATCCACATAAAAATTTGATTCATCAGACCAGACCACCTTCTACCATTGCTCCATGATCCAATTCTGATACTCCCACTATAGGGACATTCAGTCAGCATGGGCAATTCAGGAACAGGCCGTGGACCAGATGCCTAATCCTCTATATCAAATTCCTCTCCTAATTGACTATGATGTGGAGAATGATTTTACGGATACCAGAAAGATTGTCATTGTCCAGTATTAGTGATTGTATTACATTATTTTTTATTCCATAAATCAGTGTAATGCAAGTCTCGCTTAGTTGTTTAGATGTGATGCTCAGATGTTGAGTAGACAGAAAGACCAATTGAGGAGAAAGCATTTGTGCAAGAGCAGCAGTTGGTGTGTATAGTTCTGATTGGTTTATACCTCAATCCTAATCATTCATCTCAATATGAATTGACTCCAATGGGCAGAAGGCTTAATCTGACATGAATGTCTATATATGTTTACTGCAGCTGTCTGTACTTTATATAAATAATAATTAAACTGTATCCAGAAAGAACTCGTAATCTGTGAATTCAGTAAAGTGCACTCGCTGCAGACGTTGGCATTCTGTTTTGCACTCACGCAGCTAGAATCATTTTAATAGAAAATGGAATGGGACTCTCTTGAGCAGCCTCATATAAGCCTAAGATCACCATGAACCCTTAGAACTAGCCTGTGGAACCATGGAACTGCATTCTCTGGAGTCACAAATCACATTCGGGATGAGTTAGAGCGGAGTCTGTGATTCAGAACTAATCATCCAACATCAGTGCCTGACCTCGCTCATGCTCTTGTGGCTAAACGCAGCCAAATCCTCACAGCAGGATTTCAGCCTATAGAGTAAGTGCTTGGTGCAGATGACCTACCACTAATCCAACTTTAATTTCACCTAATGAAGGCCTTAAGGAGCTTCTGGCATGTTGATTCTTGACTCAGCAGAGTGGTAGAGCCAGATATAGGCCTTGAACCTTTCCAGAAGAGTAAAGGAGCACATCCAGAGGTGTTTTTGTGACAAAAGAGTGTCAAAACCCTGGTTAATCACCTTGATTTCAGAAGAAATGTTGCAAGAGCAGGAGTCTTCAAATGTTTGGACACATACTGTATACTTACCTCCATAAAAATTCAAGGAAACTACATTTTGAAGACCATGTTAAAATTATACATTCATTATACATGGACAAAAATACATTTTTTAAAAGCAAACTACAAGTTTAATGAACATTGATAGATATTTTTTTCTTTTTGTCGTCTGGAAAATTTTGTCTTATTGGAGATAGGGGTTCTCTATGACAGCAGAGATATGTGAAGAAAGAATGGACTTCTTTCAAACCATAAACAACATTGACTCTGTCTCAGATGTTAGAGGTCAGCGTACCCTGCTGAGTGATTGATGAGTTCAAATGATGACCGATTGATGTGGCTTGCTATTCTCCTCGTTTTCTTTCTATTTCACCCTCTCTCTTTTACTTCCTCACACACGCTTAGCGGGTATAGGCACTAAGTCACTAAGCTGACAGTGAGCCAGCTGGAGCCCCACTGGCCCACCACCACCACTAATTTCCCCACACCATCCCAGGGAGGGGCACAGCAGCCCCCTTACCCAGCTGCAACCATTCCCCTGCACCCCCAGCCCCAGCCTCAGCCCTCTGCTGGGCCCCAGGGCCTGGCAGACCCTCCTCCACTGGCTGCCTCATTGTCTCTTCATTGGGGATTAGTGTTATTGAATTATGGTAAAGCTCTGTCACTTTCTCTTAGCCCCCTCCCCATCTCCTCCCCAGATTCATGCTTCCTCATAGACTGAGCTTGGCCCTCCAGGACGAGCATTCAGGGTCAGCCTGCCCCAGACGGAGGCCTGAAGGTCAGCGGAAGTGCAGGCCTTTGAAGCGTGACGAGACCACCTGGCCATTGGGGGTGGGGTCAAGAGCCCACAAGTTGTATTTAGTCAGCTCTGATGCTTTGAAATGTAAACTTTACTTACACATTTCTAACACAAGGTGTTAAGAAAAGTATGCACACATTTTCAGTGTGGAAAATAAAAGATCTTTGTGTGTATTGTTCTCATTGTTCACTGCTCTGTAATTCATTTCTCCAGTCATTGTTAGATCTTCAGTCATTTAGATTTTTCTTTAGTTGTCAGGACTTGTCATTTTGGTTTGAAAAATCAGTAAAGAAAATGAAGAAAGATGTAGAGGGATGAGAGGAGGAATGGAGGGGTTAGTGTAGAAAGGGTCTGTGGCCTCTCGGACACCAAGGGAGACGTCCGTCTTTGAATGTTCTTGTGTATGACTCCCATCACCTCGGTCTATCCCTCACATGGGTCATTTATTGTATGATTTAGTAATTTCCTCTAAACCTTTCGTATTATTCAACGCTGTCAGTTCAAAGCTTAGCACAAGCTGGAACTTTCTCTATCATTGCACTGTAATTTAGAAGTAGATGTACCAAGTGAGATAGTTTTCAGCATTTTTCATGCTATGTCAGTTAGTATGTTCTCTGAAGCCATACTCTAATTGCACCTCACTTCTTTGCCTTTTAAAACAGTTTCTTATACAATTTTATATTCTTTTAGGGCATAGCAAGATTTGCTAGTCATTTTAGTCTGTTTCTGTTGATTTGTATCGCAGTCTGGAAGTGGCAGTATCAGTTTAATGCTGATGTTATTTTTCTGAACAAATCCTCTATTTTTGCCCTTTTTAACTTTGGTCAAAAAGTAATTATGAACAAACAAATAAATATGGCTTCATTAGGCAGCCAGTAGACACTAATTATCATTATTTAAATAATATGTTGCTATCCGGTAACTGTTGATATTCATACTAGCAACATCTTATATTTAGATTTTGAAAAAAAAAAATCCTCTCCTGCAAATGAACCGTTTTGGATATATGAGATTTTGTTCCATATAACTCTTATGTATCAAGTAAATTTGACTTTAAATGTTAATTTTCAACTAATAATGGTTGAAGAACTAAAAGATGATATCAGGTACTTTAGAATAAAGAGAATTAAATATTTCTGTATCCCATTTAGTGCCAGTAAAGATGTACTAAAAGAAGCAAGACTCGCATTGCGGCCTTAAACGGCCGAGTCGCTCTGCAGTCAAAACATTCTTGTCTCTTCACTCACTAGAAATAAAACAAACACGATTCACTCATACCCCCCACTCGCTCTCTCTCTCTCTCTCGCTCTCTCTCTCTCTCTCTCTCTCTCTCTCTCGCTCTCTCT
>JBBKCR010000128.1:16904287-16919487 GCA_037577295.1 Ladigesia roloffi | reverse complement strand
TCTCTCTCGCTCTCTCGCTCTCTCTCTCTCTCTCTCTCAGACATCCTGTGTCGAAGGCACGAGGCTAAGGTCATTTGCAAGAGCAGTGTTTGTCTTAACACACACGGACACGCGCACACACACATACACACACACACAGGGAGAGCGAGTGTGTTTGTCTTCACTCTTCACGCCTCCTTCTCAAACCATTGCTCCCCAATGTAGTGTGAACACTTCCTGTGTGGGTGATCATGCACACACACACACACACACACACACACACACACACACACACACACACACAGAGACACACACACAGACAAACTTCTACTTTCTTCTCATCAAAGCATTCTGTCTGGTTTTGATGCTAGAATACCATTTGTTGTCCTCTACCCTGTATTAGGATTCCGCAAACATTATTATGCCATAGAATTCCCACATAGAATTGGACAGATGTTTTAAATCGAGTGTCTACTTTAAAGCTGGTTTATATAAGCTTCACCCAGGAATGTACTCTTTCATAGATATTTTGGAGATGTTGGGCAAGCACCAATTCAAAATGAAACTGTTGCATTTTTCACCCAAGTGATATATTTGTGATAAGTCTTCATTTATATTTGCATTTATAATTTTTATTTTATTAAAAATATTTATTGAGATTTACAGACATGACATGATTTTGAATAGGCGGCACAATACTGTTTTTTATTTTCTATTCCAATAGTGAGACTGAATCTTATCCCATACCTATGTAATGTTTCCTCCTAAGTCTATCTAGCCTAAAGACAACATAGTCTAGCATAACATGGTAGCATTTTAAATGTTAAATGTTAAATTGAAATTTGTAACATTTTCTAAAGAGAAACATTGGAAAAAGATAATAAGATTTATAATGAGGAGCTTGTTACTTCTTTCACTCTTTCTTACTGACAGTTGTAATATACAGTAACTCAGAAGTGGAGATTAGGTAGGCGAATGCATTACCGCTGCATGGTGGGCTTTTTTGTCGAGGTTGATGTAAAGGTTTAAGCATTTAAATGGCTTGGTTTCAGCATTGTGTTTTGCTGTATCCTGTGAAACGGAGAAATAATAAGGTGGAAGGGAAGAGAAAGAAAGGGTTTGCTCGACCTACATTAACCATGTTTTTAAACCAAGTTCAGTTACGCTGAAACTGGCCAACAGGAAACCTGAGTGCAGCTGGCGAGCCCGACGAGAAATCTGGACAAACACAAGCCCCGACTGACCGGAGTCTGTGGTCAATGGATGAAAGGAATAGGGAACGAGGGAGAATGAGAACAGGAATGTGGCATAAGCTTTTCCTCTCCGTTCCCAAATAAAGAGAGGGATTTAAGTGAGTGACTGTCTGAGACTCTTCTAGAAAATATCAATTATTAAAATAACTGAATGGACGGAAAGTAGAACTTGCCAGATTCTAACTTGAATTTCATTCTTTTTTTTCATCCTCCTAGGACACTAATCCAACTCAACACATAATAAATGTGCTTTTTGCAGCCATAGAAAAACACATTGATTTCCTTTTAATGGATCCTTTTTATGGAAAGATTTTTTTGGAAAGTGAGTGTGTAGAACTTGTATGTAAAGCTTAAAGAGCCTCTACGTTATATGGAGGTCCTACACCTGTTAAAATGTACAGGGGGCCCTTGAGTTTCAAGTTTATGATGCTCAAATGGGCAAACTGTGTGCGCAGGTGTGCGCAGAATGTGCAGAATACACACAACAGAATTATTACACAATGTAACCAAAAAATAATGTAATCTATTGCTTATAATGACTTTCTCTTTCTGTGAGAATGTTGGATTTTAATATCCTATCAAGCTAATAATACTGTCATGTAAACAATCCCTATTTGAGAAGTTTCAGCTGTCATAAACTGAATGGAACGCAGTTAAATGGTCTGAATGGACAGAATACGCAGTAATGCACCGTATGAGTGAGGTCTTGTCTAAGTGCGAATGTTTTTTTGTGTTGCTTTGTTTGGTGATGTTTGTCCTTTATCATGGCTTCTGAATGATTTATATATATTTTTTCATATTGTGTTAAGGATTTTACAACTGTGTTAGGTTATTAACTTTGGCTGGGGTGTGTTTTGACTTCAAGTTACATCACTCTTGTAGTAATGGGTCTGTTTCGTATCTCGAGGACCTCCTGTGTTCCCTAGAACCGATAGTCGGAACCAAGAACCGTTTAGGAACTGTTGTGTTTACCTTCAACTCTATATCAGGTTAACTAAGACTGGATTCAATCACACATTTCAATCACAGCCGAGACCACAGTGGCACAGTCTCTTACTTCCAAAGCCAGACGTTGCCTCACAGAGGCAATTTATAGAGAGGAAATGGTTTACAATCCAGGTAATACCCCTGTGGATCACTCAGTGGAGACAGACAGATATCCAGATGTCCATCAGCTCCCCTGTGACCAGTCAAGACAGGAGCACAGAGCTTCTGAATACACTGATGTGCTCATGCACATTAGCGGTGAAATTTTAGGACTAGATAATATTGTCGCAGTCAAAGAGAAACATGATATTTTTATGTCAGGAGAAAGAAAGAGCTGTTAATATTGTCCCAGTCACAGATAAATATGATATCTTTAAACCAGGAGGAAGAAATAGCTGTTAACATTGTTGCAGTCATAGGAAAACATGATATCTTTATAGCAGGGGGTTGAAATAGCTGTTACTATCTGACTATTGAAAATCTTTTTATAGTTGTTATCTTAGACGGTAGTTATTTCATAGCTAGTGAATGGGGTGTAATATCTTGACATTTCTAAGCATTTTCATTGGCAAATTCCTCATTCAATGTATCATAGACTGATGGCCAGCTGCTATCTTCAAATAATGTAAGGGGCCACACTAGGGGCAATATAGCAGATGCCATGACCCAGTCTGGGTAACTGTGATCATATGTTGTAGGTGCCATGGGACGATACCCAGCATTGCACTGCCAAGTGTCTAGGGCATATTTACCTGTGTGGAATGTTGTTGATGGAAATAATTCAGACTCCCATGTGACCCAAATTTGACAGCATGCTGTCAGTCTCGTGTATAATGAGGGGGTCTGAGTCTGCCCTAGGGGCCTGAAGGATGGACAGTTGGGATTGTGTATACAGGCACACACACATCACTGGACCCTCCCCCCAACTGTCTGCAACTTTTTTTTCCCCCTACAGATGAGTATTCCACCCAGCACTGTCTAATCATACACACACAGACACACAGACACACACCCCGAGTTGAGCGTTGACCGGCACTAATGGCCTAATGGTGCTGGCCTACTTACAGTACAGTTTCTTCCAGGCTAGTGTCTGACGACTCTCCCAGCCATGCAGCGTCTGTTTGTGGGCTTCAATATTCATGTTCTTGTTCCTTTCCATGTTCAAATTCATATTCTTAAACAAAAGCCAAGAACTTTCCCCAGTGCTTCAGTGCTATAGACATCATAATGGCTATGTGGAGTGGTGTGAAAGGGTTTTTCAAATGTCTGTTGATGTAAACACATTCATTCAGAGCGGTATTCTGTCAAATGCTCCATTCTGGAGAAACATACGTAGACTGGATTGTTCACAGCGCCTGAATAAAAGGCAATTCGGCACCACTGCCAAAGGTAAATAAGCAAAAATTGTGCTGTTTTGTATCTTCTTCAGTTTTCACTTTACTCCCTCCCTCACTCTTTCCACCATCTTTTTCTTTCTTCACATGCTCTTCCCCCTCCTTTCATGTCCCTCTCATTCTCTCTTTCATTCTCTCTCATTCTCACTCTTTTTCGTCCTTCGTCCATCTGGTTGGTCACTGTCAGCACTCATTTTGTTCTCTGTGGCATGCAATCCATTTTTTTTGTGTGTGTGTGTCTGTTTTTCTTCTCTCCCCTTTCCGCTGTGCTCTCCTTCATGCTGTCACTCTGAAACTCTTCACACAGTGTCACTACTGATCTCTCTCTCCCTTGCTCTTTCTCTCTCTCCATCTATCTATCTATTTCCCTCCCTCTCTCTTTCCCCATTCTCTTGCCTTTCTTTCAAGAACCCCCCCCCACACACACACTGTGCCTCTTTCTTGTTTTTGTTGTCTTGTTCCTCTCTTCCTCTCCTCTTGTTTTCCCTTTCTCAGTCTCCCTCACTCTGCTTCCTCCTCTTATTCCTTCTTGCTCTCTATCTCTGATACTTTCTTTCCTGTATCTTCTTTTCTCTCTTCCCTATTCTCTTCCTCACTCTGCCTACTTCTCTGATCCTTTCTTTCTCTCTCTCTTTTTTCACTCTGTATTCTTATTCTTTCTTTCCATCCCTCACTCTAGTTTCCACCCTCACTCTTCTTTCTCCTCTCTTTTCCTCTTTATCTCTTTCATACACACACACACTTGTGCTTAACCTGCTTTTCCTATCTCTCTTCTCTCTCCTATACACTGCTTCCTTCTCTTATCCTCTCTCTCTCTCTTTTCTCTCTCCCCTCTCTCATTCTCTTATCCTCTCTGTCTTTATCTCTCTTTCTCTCTCTCTCTCTCTCTCTCTCTCTCTCTCTTTCTCTTCCCCCCTTCTTTGTCTGTCCATCTCTCAATCTCTCTATCCATCACTGAAACACATACAGACTGCACTCATGTGTGTGTCCCATGTGCACCTCTGTCAGCTGGCCTGCACTGGTCTTTCCCCCTTGAGATCAATCAGAGATGGATGGCAGTGCCGTGTTTATCACAGAACCCAACCGTAGACAGATTTACATCTGACTCAGGCCATTTCCTTTGTTTAGAGTTTCAGCCTAATATTTCACTGAAAATGGACCAAGTGTTATGGAGATGTAGCCAGCTGTCGCAATTGTTTTGACTCGATCCAGAGAGGTTTGTTGAGGAGCACACACACACACACACATACATACACACATACACACACACACACACACACACACTTGCCCAAACATTTGACGAATAATGATTATAGCATATGTGGATGCTAGAGATTGGGTAACAATAGTATAGTGTCTGAGTGTGTGCACATATATTTTTCTGTCATTAATCATTTGTCAATGACTAGGTGACCTCTGCCTCTTTATCCCATACTTCATTCATGCTTTATGCATTTATTGCTCAGGTATACCCTTGCTGGATATTAAAATTTTCACATGAGACCTGTGCTCATATCACTGTTTATAGTGAGGGTGCTGACTTGCTTTTTGCAAGTTACTCGCTCATTATTTGTTGTTAAAAGATGTAATTAATTAGTGTTGAGTTACATCATGGTTTTGTTGACATATGTAATAACTACAATGTCAAGGGGTTCCAAGTTAACACTGACATGTTTGAGCATTTTCCAATAAAGATGGTCCGTTTTGAGGTTGTGATGAGAATCCAATAGTCGGCTATTTGGCAGTAGATTTACTGAACAGTCATATTCAAAGCATTTCCTTCCTGCCTCACCCTGATCCGCTCCTCTCTTCCTTCTGCACTTCCCCCATCTCTATTTTAGAACCAGCCTTGAAGTGGTGCTGAGAGAAAGATAGGTACGCTCATGTGTTTGTCTTCTTTCACCAGGGAGGGTCATGCTTGCGTTGGCGGCCATTTGGCCCCTACTTGCCTCTCAAACTCTCCAGCAGTGTGGTGATGTTGGCTTGGCTCAGATGGAATCTAGTTTTTAGTCATGAAGTCTTCATCGCCTCATATTCCATATATACAGATTTAAGTTACCCAACATTACCTAGGCAACAGAAGTGAAAACTGGCTATTTGGAAAAGAGATATAAGTGAAATCTAGACTATAGTGATGGTTAAGTTTCACATTCAGTGCATTGATGTTCGGTGTTTTCACAAATTCTGCTCCAAATTTATGGCCACTTAAATTCAGACTATAATGCATAAAAGGTGTACCCTTGAATGAGAAAATGGAAAACGTTCAGGTGCTCAATGAAATGTAGGTATGGTAATACATTGGTAACAATTTGAATGCTACTGCCAAACAGAAATCGTGACTTAAAAACGAATTAGACAAGTGATTTGTAAACATGGTTCATTCTAAGGCTCATTTCGGGAGCACAGTGCTTAAAAACATTTGATCCCATTTGAAAATACAACATCGTACTTCATTCACGGAATACAGCAGTACAACAGAAGCAGAAATTCAAGTTTTGGTTCACCCATACTATATTCACAGTGTCTGAAAAAATAAAAAAAATGACAAACTACACAATGCAACCAAAATATAATGTAAACTATTGCTTATAATGACTTTCTCCGTCTGTGAGAATGTTAGATTTTATTATCCTATCAAGCTAATAGTACTGTCATGTAAACAACCCCTAGTTGAGAAGTTGCAGCTGTCATAAACTGAATGGAACGCAGTTAAATGGTCTGAAATTGCATTTAACCCCTCCCACCATGCCGTTCATGGAGAATGAATAGACTTAGTGATGGACTTCCCTTTGAAGCAAATGTTCTTCTGCTTGTTCAGTTATTGATCTGTTGAAGTGCTGGTTCACTGCTGTTATCTTTGTGCATATGTCATTACCTGGGTGTGTGCTTTTGTGTGTGTTGTATATAGTTGTGATAATTAGTGCTCTGGGTTTTCCACACTGCCATTAGAATGCTTTAGGGTGTGCAGTAATATATGTCTGAGGGCAGAGCTTCTAAATGCACTGAGAAAATTGATGCTATGCTTGGACAGGCCGCTTTAGAGAAGTTCCATCTACAAAAAGCAATCAAGTCGAGACAATACACATACACACAGATGCACACAGAGCACGGTTTCCCCCCCTGGACTGTTCGTGTAGTCTGCATACTTGAACTGAGGCCCTGTAAGGTGTTCAACCCTAGATCTCACACATACTTCGGATCTGTGTGTGTGTGTGTGTGTATTTGTGTGTCCTAGTGTGTGAGAAAATGCACCTGCATCTGCCTAGTCACCAAAGTGAACAGCAAAAGGGTGTTGAGTGTCTGCTAGGAACACATATGTTCATGGATATGTTGGTTTATGCACACATGTGATCAATTAGAGCACTTCCTGGCCACAAACCTGTCCACAGACCATTAACGCCACTTGAAATAAGAGTGTGTGTGTGTGTATGTGTGTTTGCACATGTGTTCTTTTTTATAATATTTACCTTTAATCATATTTTCTCTATTATATTATCCCAGTTGTTCCGAGATGCCTTTTCTGACAGCAGTAAAGAGATTCACATTCTAATAAAAATCTAATTCTTTGGTTCATTAATCTCTTGTTAAATTGCTTCTGGCTATTCTGGTTTTCTAAATTTCTTTTCTGCTTTCATTAAGCCACTTGCAACATTCCAGTGTGGAAGAAAAGAGTAATCCATTAACATATTTACCATAATAATTAAGTCAAAATTCAGCTTTGCTTTTTCACATGCTTTTTCTGTCGTTTATATACATCAGTATGTCAAACCATGCAGCAGATGCTCGAACTTTTCATAATACATGATGTGCATCAGGATGTTTCTTTTTTTTTAGGGGGTTGGAGAAAGAATGCACACTTGTGTATATTGCAGGGCATTGTGTTCATTTTTCATCCCTACTGAAATGATACACTTTGATCACACACTCTCAGCGGGCTGCTGTCGAGGCTCACCGCGGTAAGGGCAGTCAGTGGCACCCGTCCTGTCTGAGAGAGATTCTGTGGTCACCGCAGGCCGCACTGGAGCCTAGTGTTAGGGCCGTGGCCTGTTTTACTTTGGTAAGAAAACAAGCAGGGTCAGGTCACCTCACAATCTCTCTGTTGGACCGACCCTCTGACCTCTTCTACCCTGTGAGAGAAGGTAGTAGATGACTTAGAAGAGAGTAAATGGAGGGAATGACAGCTTTTCATTCCAGGGATTTCAGTTCTTTCAAATGTTTGACTATAACTTTACCACTATTAGCAGTCTGATAAGCAGACACTAAACAATAAGACACAGTTTGATAGACACGAGCCGCTGGTGCCACACTTTTCCTGGTGGAATTTTATTTTATCGCCTTCAAATTACCAAAAGTAATTAATGGAAAATGAGCTATGGTGTGTTGAAAGTGTGTTTAAAGTTAAAAGAGATCAGCAGGCACTCCTATTCATGTCCGCTCACAAAGTGTGTATGACAGTTCGTGATGTGTCCTGCAGGGTTCCTGCTATCAGATGACCAGTTCAGACGAATGAATATGACGTTGCTTAGAGACTTGCTCTGTCTTATCTCTACTCAAAGACCACCACACAGGAGACCTATACACAAGAACACACACCTTCCTTTCTCAACACCTTCTGCTTTTTTACATTCATTTCTGGTGTCCTAATTTCCAGTGTCCTTATCACACTTTTTTCAAATCACACTTTTTTTTTTTTACTTTCTGACTCACAGTCTCTCACTCTATCTCCCTCCTTTTGTCTCTTTATTTCCTCTGCAATTCAACCCCCTCTCTCTGAGAGTTTCATGGCCATATATAGACTTCAGTGTGGCAGTATGGAGTGATTTGTGAGCGCTATAATCAGGGTCTTTAAGCAGTGTTCCCCATAGGTGACTTTAAAGCTGATTTATAGCTGGCACTCTTCATCCGAGAGCACCTCACAGATCCTCTAAAACCCCCACCCGCATGGCCTTAAATTAACCCAGGCTCGAAAGGTCAGTGGAGAGCAGTTTTGGCATGGAGGCACAGGGAAATATTGATTAAAGTTAGAGAGCCTGGGTCATTTAGGACGCTACCCAAAAAGAGAGGCCCAGAGTGTCTAAACTGTGATGGCTAGTACCTCTGCCCTCCTGAACTTCCATCGTGTGATTTCATAGTCCCTACAGGCCATATTTTGTGACCCCTGGACATATACTTTGAATCACATAAGCCCAGGCTGCTATATGCGTAAATAAAAACTAAAGGCCTGCCCTAAAACTGCTAGCCAAAATATGTTTTTAAAAACTTATATGTAATACAATCTGATACAATCCGATTAGTCTGTGGTCTTGTCTCAAATAACAGGTTAGAAGTATTAGATCTATTACCCACCAAGAAAAACATTGGCTCTATGCTATCAGTGTGGGATCTTTTACAGTGTTTAACAGTATCATTTTCATCTGCGAGCAAAGGTTTCACAGCACTTATTCACAGGTATTTGTACTGGGTCCCTTCAAGGACGTCATAAATGTACACCTGCATCACATTAAGATATGATAGCTTTGGCTTTTTGCCAATAACCTTACTGAATTTTTATCCCTCATTTTGAATGTTATGAGCTATCCAATGCATATTTCACCACTGAGGTGCATCTAAGCTCCCTAGAGCAGTGGTTCCTGACTCTGGTCCAGGAAAACCCCTGTCCCGCTTATTTTGGTGTTTTTCTGCTCTAACTCAACGTAACTAACAAGCACTTTCTTAGATGAAGAGGGTGTGCTAGAGGAGGGAAAATGCTAAAATATGTAGGGCAGGAGTACTCCAGGATCAGAGTTTGGGAACAACTGACCTAGATATAACTTTATTGATACCAGACCTTCATGTATCACTCTGTTGTAAACCTGACACCACTCTAATGGTTTCTTGGGGGCTTGTAGGCCTTCAAAAAAGGTAAAGAACAACTCACTGGCCCTGCTAATGGTAGCAGAATTTGGCCTGCTCCCAGCCCCAGATGTGGAACACATTCTCCGGTTTTAGATTGCAATCTCTTTGCCTTCGTAAACATCCGCCGCCAGGCCTGGACCGGGCATGTGTAGGCAGTGATGGACGGCAATAGAAAGACTCAGAGAGGCAGAGGAGAGTGGGAGCCAGGCCAACAGCCTTGCAGGTCATTATTACTCCCTGCTGGGAGCTCACACAGGGATGAGTAAAGGAGTGAGAGGAAAGAGAAAAGAGGAACGGAAATCTAATTGCAAGTTGCAAGTGTAAGGGAAGAGATGTGAGTGACTTTATCGAAAGAGTCACTCCAAACTCCAGGGCACAAGCATTCAAAGAGTAGAAGGAGAACTACTGAAATAAATGGGAATAGCTAGTGAGGTGAAATTGATGGCTAAATAGAGAAAGAGAAGTCTCATAAAGAATGGGGATAGTTAGTAATTGACCTCTCCGTGCTCAACTTGCAAATGTGCCTTTTCATTGCGGCCATTGCACGGTTGGACAGGCGTTATGGAACTTTGGCCACAGTTCTATTTCATCTGACCAGAAGTTGAGTTTCTTGTTTAAATTGCTTTGCTATGTTACGCTAGCAAGCTAAATGTACACTGACCTGCCACAACATTAAAACCAGAGGTGACATAAATAATATTTTTAATCTCAAAACATTGAGATGTTGTTGGATATATTGGGCAGCAAGCAAGCAAGCTTGCGAACAGTTTGTGAAACAGGAAAAACTGGCAAGCGTGAGAATCTGATGGACCAAGGATCTGAGAGATCTGACAAGGGCCAGATGTGAAGACTAGACAGATGGATCAGACAAAATAACAGGTCTTGTGAAATGTTTCCTATTTGCAACTACTAAAAGCAGGAAGGACAACAAGTGAACTGGTTGAACCCAAGACTGCCTGAAAAATAAGCGAAGGCTAGCATTTCTGGCCTAATTGGCAAAGCAGAGCTTCAAAGCAAACCAACCCCAGGCTGAACTGAGGTGCTGTGCTGGTGGTGATCTGTGAGGTGGTGGGGCCCAGACTACCACACAGTATCTAAAAGATCCAAACTGATACGTTTCCAGTATTACAAACGTGTTTATCTGCTGGACCTTTTGTGGTACTGTGTGGCAGGTGGGACCTCTACCTTCTCACAAATCCCCACCAGTACAGGACTCTCTGCCCCATGTCCACACCAGCAAGTACTTCAGCTGGATATGACCAATCCTGTCCTCATTCTCATTTGGCTGCCCCAACAGATCTCTCCCCTAGACACAGGTGCACTGCACCCTCCCCCATTCCAGGTGGCAGACCAGTCATCCAGAATTGTGCAGCACCTCCCAACTAACTTACATCTCTGTACTTCATGATCCTTTCGGACAACCAACCCACCGACCCCCTCCAGCCACTCTTATAGTAGATGACTCTATTATTAGAAACATGAAGCATCGCTCAGCCATTGTTCATTCTGTCCCTGGAGCCAAAAGCTTGGACATTACACAACAGCTCACAAACCTTTCAGAGAGGCAGAAGATCCATATACAATGCAGCAATATCAGAGCTCAGACTACTGAAGCTAATTAGTAAAACACTATGGGAAATCTGTTTTTATTTCCTGCTCATTTCCACATCTGTGGATAGAGTGTCCGGTCATTTTAGCCAAATTTGAAACATTTATAGCTGGCTCAAAAAAACTTGCCTGACTTGTCTGACTTTTACTAACAATTTGCACCTTTTCTGAAGCCACATCTCCCCCATCTCAAGCAGTTTGGTATATAGAATTTAGAACAAAATATATTCAATTCATTTTTCAATGACTTTCCAGTTTCCACTCAAGTTACACAATTTTGAATTTAGGACCATATTATCAAATAAGTAGAGATGAAATGTTAGGAAAACAGATACTTTGAATGGTTTTGAACATACAAACTACAAACTGCATTAAGCCTACTCTGCTAACTGCAGCCTCAAAAGGAAAAAGGTTTTGAGATCCTGCCTTTGAAGGGATCTCTAGGGAAAATATTGCTCTTTTGTCTTAGCAGGGATATACAGGCCTTCTTCTGCTCTGCCTCCTGCAATCAGTGAAATAGCTTTTATTTCGATGTATTGCCTCAGAAATGCAAATCCTAGTGGATTTTATCTCAGCTCGTTGTCAAATGCATCTGATCACTTAAAGGAAACATGCGACAACCTTACCTTAACCTTACACATAGTTAATCATTTAATCAACAGAAAATTTTAAGAACCACACTAATTCTGTCCCATGGAACATCTTACAGCCTCTGGTGTCTTCAACCTTGGCTGTGATGACCACTGTAGTATCGGTTAGGTTAGAAACTAGAAAACATATTAATGAATCATTCCTTAAAGTGGTGAACAAACATGCTCCCACATATAAAAAGAAGGATGTATGTTTTGCTTTGGTTTACTGGTAAATATTTCCTCACTGCTTGAAACAAGAAATAAAGCCTGGGCTACTGCCAGACAGGTCAAGAAAAGAGACCAGTGGCCTACATTCAGGCAGCTGAGAAATAAATGCACCTCTGGTACACAATGACCTTCAGGGGTCTTGTGGAGTCTATTCCTTGACAGGTTGTAGATGTTATGGCAGCAGGAGGGGGCCCTACACAATATTAGGCATAATTTATTGTTATGGTTGCTTGGTAAAGGTATAAAGATAGAAATCTCCACATTAGCTCAAACTGGATTTTTACCAGTGTTCTACTAAAACAGTGCTTTGTTGGGCGAAGTGTGGAACGGTTAATTGTGTTTGAGGAACTAACCATTGCCCTAGAATCGATCTGAACCTCCCGGTCTCCCTCCTTCCTCCCACCCTCAGCCATTTCTGATCTCCCCCACACGTGCTGATGACAGAACGGCTTTCAACACACTCATCCCTCCTGCATCTCTCTCCCTGCCTCCCTCCTTCCACACTCTCCCTTATCCCTCCCTCTTCCACAGACCGTCTCAGCTTCATAGGCGGCTATGGCAAGTGCCAGTGATCGCTCTCGCTAATGCCGGTTTGATGAAGATGCCACAGAGTGATAAAGCAGCGAACTACATCTGTCAGCTCTCGCCAAGATCACTCACCACCTTACTCACCCAGTGAGATCAAATTCTTCTTGAGCAGGGCAGCATGGGTACTGTAGTTTCTAGAGAATCTAAAGTTTCAACCAAAACAATATTTGTGTTTGTAGAAGAGGAGATATTATAACACAGACCTGTAAGTACAGAATGCATGCTGGATGTAAATCTGAAATAAAATTACAGAATAACAGTTGAATACTGCAGGCATTTAGGGGTTAAGTGGTTTTTATTTACAGTTTAAAAGATTGAGTGGACTTTTGTAGCTGGAAGCACAAAACTCTGTTAGAAAATCAATGTTTTTTAGTGGGGCTTTAGTCTCACTCTCTTTTTTAGTTCCAGGAAATGAACCAGAACATTATGAATTATTTTGAAATTAAACTCTCCCCTGGGAGTCATTGTAAATATTTAAGGTAACCTTTCTTTTGCTAGTTTTTCTCTTTCTATCTCTCTAAGTTAAGAACTCTTTATTATTATCAACACTGATTTGGAATGGCGAGGCACTTTTCTTACATGAGGGCAGTTTTTTTTTCTGCAGGCGAACTGAATTCACTTGATGGAATGCCGGTAAACACTGGTGCTCTGATGCTTCTGAGAGGCTCTGTACAATCCCTATTGATTGTGTTCTAGCCTCTGGGCTTGTTTGTGTTTCTTTTGCTCCTTTGATAGTTTCTGATCCTCTCCCAAACCCCATTAAGTAGCACCTCTCTCTCACTAAAACACTCATTTGCCTGTTCTGACATCCACTCGAGGCACATTTATTAGATACTGGCGAGTGACCTGGGCCTTTGGGGAATAAATGGTGGTTTTTGATGGTGCTGAAAACCCTTTGGTATGTTTAATTTCAGTAGGGTTATTTCTTTGAACATGGCTTAAAGCTTGCAAAGCCCAGTTCACCTTCATCCTTTTGTGGCCAGGCAGTGACCCATTTGCCATTTTTTTGCCAAGCTGCACCTGTGAAGAATTTTTATAGCTTGGATTTTTGCACATCATTCAGTTTTTATTGTGATGACAACAAGCCTTCCAATAATTACCTTTTAGCCAGCTTTTATGCTTATGAGGGCCTTTTATTTTTTGCATAAATGTATATGATAGATAGACATGTATCTTGGCAACACTGATGCTGTGTGTGTGTGTGTGTGTGTGTGTGTGTGTGTGTGTTTGTTTATGTTTGGGGGGAGGGGTGACCCCCTTTTTGTTAGAGTAACTGCCCCTCCAAACATCTGTTCATGTCACTGATTCATTTCATTGAAATTTGCCGCAGTAAGCAATTTTGCACCACATGCTTCTGGGCCGAATACATTTGGCTTCTGAGAGCTTGCTGATGATAACTCGCATTCTCAACCAATACCTCTGGCTGCGTTGACCTCTGAAGGACCGTGGGGATACAGTGGAGGAGAGGCTCATTTAGTAAGTGTCTAAGCACAGCTATAAATAAACCCATGATCGAGAGGCAGCATTATATTCATATCTCTGTATATTAACTCTGTAATATTAACTTTTAGGGATGAATTGTTTACAAATTAGCCTCCTTGCTTCGCCTCAATATTATCTTCTATAAGCGTCACATCGGCACGCTGCCTCATGGCCACCAATCATGACTCTTACCTAAAGATTAGCTTCAGATTAATGTGTAGCATTATCCCATAATGAGTTATAGTAGATACAGTACAATTCTTATAATGTATAATATGATGTGACACAAAGTATTAATATTTAATATGGCAATGTGCTTAATTGAGGACTTTTTTACTTTAATGTGTGGTGTAATTCCTACATTAAAATGCTGTTGTTCCCTGTTAGGTCAAGCACAGATCTAGGAAAGTTGACCACAGTCTGAAGGTTTTCATTGTATCCTATGCTTGATAAAGCGGACATACCCTGCATTCATACTAACAAGTGGTTGAGCTTGACAACGTTAATGTTATGTGGAAAAATTCCCTGAATGCTGAATATTAGAATATAGTATAATATTAGTATAACAATATTTGTACAGAGGCAGTCTAACCTTCAGTCCGTACAGATGCACGGTGGAAGAGTTTTGAGGTCGCTGTGTCATTCTCTCTGTGGTTTAGAAGCTCAGATCAGTGGGACAGCTCTGCAAGGTCCTCAGCAGTGCAGAATTAGCAAGTTGGCTTATCTCAGCATAAATACTCTGCCAGCTGCCCAGCGCAAAATGTTTTTTTTTTTCTTGTGACCTTGCCTCTGCGAATGCAGGTTTGTCTAAAAGTGCTGGATTCACATTGAAATGGGAATGTTAAACACTACAACACACTGCTGCTTTTCAGTTTTAGTCTTTTTTTTCTAATTTTTAGTCTTTTTATAGTCCCCCTACAGATTTGAAATATTAGCAAAACCCCCAGTTTACAGTTTAGTTGCCTTTAAAACCTGTTGGAAAGAAAGTCATTGCATCACGGCAATGGAGGCTAGAAAGGGGAGGTATCAAAGTGGAGTAATACAAATATGGAGAAAAAATACAGAGCAAAACACAGCAACACACTAAGGCTTATATTGGTTATTTAAAAGAAAATCTAGACACATATCACTTGTTAAAAGTTAATCAGAAAAAA
>JBBKCR010000128.1:16875965-16888283 GCA_037577295.1 Ladigesia roloffi | reverse complement strand
TCGATCAGGCAGACGCCAAAACGGGCGAGACTCATATAAGTGCATTAGGAAAACACACACACACACACACACACACACACACACACACATGGTGTCAGTCAACAGAAATCTCCATTACAGTCATTGTAGAGTAGTGGACATTGAAAACACAGAAAGGAAAATGGGCAAAAAAACAGAACATAATCTTTGGAAAGGGAATAATAAATGTTCCCTGCAATAATGAGGATAGAAGCCATGACAAGGTCATAGACAGAGAGAGAGAGAGAGAGAGAGCACAAACGGAATGTGAGATTGGTAGATCAAACAAACAAACGTGTGTGCTTGTGTTTGTGTGTGTGCATAATAAAGGTATACATACATGCAAAGACTTTGATAACATTATCAGATAATTACTACACCGATACATTCCTTTTTATGATAAATACTTATTTAAGGTGCTAAAATATGAAAATCACCATATAATAAAAAATAACAATTGTAGTATATTTACTCATGGTTTTGTTGCTTTCTTCATAATTGTCTTTATTGTATTTATAATTTTTTTTAACTGGCTACTTTACTGCTAAAGCCTGTGTGATGATGGTGAAAGATATCTACTGCAAATAAGTTTTTCAGTTTCTAACATTAAGGAATTGTTAGTTAAACCCTAGTCAAGTCAATTATAAGGAGGATTAATTTCCTAAGATAAACTGCTGCTCTCTGTTGACTTCACACTGTAATCCTTTTATTACATTTATTATATGCTAATTGCTTTTATATGAGATTTGACATTTTGAAAGCAGATATAATCAATTATTGCTGTTTATTTTACATTTATTCAGTAGCAACAATAAAATGGCATCCTAAATAAAATAAAAGCTGAATTATTTTAGTTGACATTTTCATTGGTTAGCTGCATCAGTGGGATATCTTAAACACAGTGTGCCTCTAAAGGCTCTCTGAAGAACATTGGATGCATGGCGGTGGGACATAACGCCTTTACGGTGGGCTCTAGGTCAGCTCAGCGGAGCGGGAAGCAGGGAGAAAGGCCTCACTGGTCGTGTGACATGTTTTATGTATGAACATATTTACCTTTACGAGTGTGTGTTGGCACACTGTAAATGTCAGTTTTGGGCTTGCGGGCCTGTGAGATTTCCTCCCCAAGCACGAATGCTTTTCTCATCCGTGACTCTACAGCCAGGCAATGGTGGCTGGACCCAGTGTGTTGAGTGAATGTGCCGTTGCGATAGGCTACACTTGACTTTGCTCAAGGTCGTGTTGCTGCTGAGGAACGATTGCCTTGGACGACCATTGATTCATGCTTTAGGGGAGTCTCAGCAAATACCAGACGTTCTAGGTTCTGGGGCATCTGATACTGTGCACTTTCACCGTGGAACTGATTAGAGACAAGTACTGATTGGTTGCGTTCATCACATGCAAAAAGAAGGCCTTGTTCTTTATTTCTCTGTTGTTATTTACTGGCACAGTAATGACTGACATCTTTAAAATACCCTCTATTCCACCAGGTTGCAGTGCAAATGTCATAGCTATGGCGGTTTCTAAAAATTAAAGCTATTTTAAAGTAAAAGCCAGCACTTGTAGTGGCATTAGCATTTCAGCACAAAGAATAGCAAAAGGTCAGCTGTGCATAAACGATTAGCCTCACAGTCAAAGTATGTTTCAAATAAGTTTACATTTTACTCTGAAGCTATAAGCCTTATGAACATAACAAGTGGCATCCTTTTTTGTTTTTGTTTTTGATGCTACTGCTCTGACATGACCCCTCTATTCTACTATTGTAAAGTTTCACCAGACAGACGGGTGACCCGGGATTGACCTCCTCTACTTCTCAAACACACGCACACACACACAAAGCCGCATGTGTCATGGGAGGCAGTCCCTATACGTCTGCCGCTCGTAATGGCTGAGTGGGGAGTTGGACTAAATGGCTAATGACTAAAGAATGAGGCTTCGGTGACTCATATTCAAGCTTTGATATCAGGAAGTAGCCCTTTTTTGACTCTGTAGACTTTGCAGCATTGGTAAGAATACAAAGTTATTTTTAGTTGCAAAGATGAATGTAATTTTGCTGTGTAATAATAGTGAAGCTTTGTTGCATAGTGTTAATAATTATGTTAATACATGTGTCTTTTTAAAGCTTTATAGTATTTTTAAGTATGTTATATTACTATTTATGGTACTACTGTGATATCATAACTAGGCTTTTAAGATGAATTGATTAAACACTTTGGGTCAGGGGTTAATCCTACAAAAAGAGAGTTTTCAATGAAAAGGCAAATGTAGTCTAAGAATAGGCTTAATCCCTGTCTAGGAAACTGACGCTAAATGTCTACCATCCAACAGTTCTTAATTAATACAGAATTATTCAATATGAACAGGTGTGCATATATCTGCTTCACAATGGCTTAAATACAGTTATAATACTTTTTATTCATATGGGGTGGGTTTTTTCAGGTGTAGCTTTTAAACCTTTTTTCTTTTATCTTATTCTTCATTCTATATGTATGCAGTGTATGAAGGGAAAGGCAGGGTTTGTTATTTCTTTACTACTAGTAAAAAAATATACCTTGTTCTGATTAACAGTCAAAATAATTATGATATCTTGATTACTCATACTATATAGTGATACCTGAGTCATGTTACATTATGATACAGTATTATGACACAAGTATACAGAGTAATATACTAGAATTAGAATGGTCAGTGGAAGGAGGGCAAAATATGTGGAAATAATTTCTAAACCATTTGGAAACTTTGGCAATCTAATATCATAATAAAAAATGGTTATTTATTTAAGTTTATTTTTCTTTATTTTTCAGATCCGTGTGGATGGCCCCCCTCATGGTGGAGTGCAGTACGAGACAGTATCCGTCATTAAGGATGGCAGCCCAGTCCTCAGAGACATGGCCTTCTCCTTGGACCGCAACTTCCTCTATGTGATGTCTGAGAGACAGGTCAGTGTGACTGCATATACATCAAAAGGCCCATGTAGAGCAATAATAAGTTATGTGTAACATTTTCCTCCATCTTGTTCATTTGTCTTGTCTGTGGTCAATCTGTGCCTTGGTTATTATTTCCATGATCTTCTGTTTATGTGTGTTTGGTATTGTTGATGTTCCTTATGCCCAAATTAGCCCGGCCTCCTCATTAATGGGTTAAGCTGTTATTTGTGACCTCTCCTATCTAAGATATGTCTTGTGTGTAAGAATCTCTGTTTATAAGAAACTCTATGTCTCAGTGTGTATTTATCTGATCTGTGTTGTTTTTTTCCCCACGTTGTGTACCCCATTTAATCCGTGTTATCATGTTCTTCAGTCATGTTAATTTCCTCAAGCTTATCTCAGTGCTTTGTTTTACTATTTTATTGAGTGTATTGTTGTCTTTAATAAGGATTTTTAACCCATGCATACATACTGCCTCAGGCACCTCCTGTTCATGACAGTATACTGTGGAATTTGGAAATGAGCATGTTGAAAAATGGTGTCAAATTTCAGCTTCACATCTGTCTAATGCCCAAAAACATTTTTGTCCACTTTTACAGTTTAGGGGCTCACTGATTGGTGGTGGTTATAGAAACAGGGGGAGGCTAGGGCCATAAAATTCCATGGAAACCCTGACAGAACAAGTTTTATGGTAGTCAATTTAACGCCAGTCACTAGACCTCAGATACAAGGCTTTATTTTTTTCTAAACAAGTGTAATCTAAGCATCAGCTAATGTTAACTATGGTATGTGGGACTACTAACTAGCCTGCTAGCCTTAGCTTTCAATTGTCATAAACTAAGAGGTTTTGGGCTTTTCTGTCACTCCAACATTAGTCACTCAACAGTAGTTTTTATGATCTACAGTTGAATGGAAATAAAACCAGTATTGTGGTATTGCATCATATAACACCGGATATACACCCATTGGGACAGGTTTCATTTCACCTTTCTGTTTCTTCAGCACTAGTTGGATGCATTTATCACTACGTCGTTCCTTCTAAGCTTGTGTCTGAGTTAACGATTGCCTTTCTTCTAATTAGCAGCATTTTCGAATGTTTAGCAATTGTTTTTTGATGGATATTCATTCATCTGCATTCACTCCATCAGTGACCATGTATGTGGGCATGTACAAATTTTTGTTTATTTCCAGTTTCACCTTGACTACGTCAAAGCATCAAAATATTTTACACGTCCAAATGTTTGTAAATATGAAAAGAGGTGGACATAAAATTATAAAATGAATTTCAAGAATACAAGATTTTGCTTTGGCATAGTCCAATCAATATCGGTACATTTATGAGCATATATCGTTACGGTGAGTATGAAGCACTTTTGTGTCCTGCCCTCTCCTCGTCATTCCTTCCCCTCGCTCCTTCTGAGCCTCTCACCAGACGAAGGCAGGAATGAGGTAGTATCCACCAATGAAGAAATGTGTGTCAGAAGAGTGACCGTGTCAGCCAGGACATAGAGAGAGATGGTGGAGAACTGGAGCTAGAGACAGAGGGAAAGAGAGGGAGATGAAGGTCACCTCTGGGCGACCATAATGAAGTGAGCAAGAGCAGAGTGGCAGCTAGGCATCAGAGCTGTCATATTAACAAGCAGCAGCATCAGGGGAGCGGAAAAAAGAGCCATGGCACAAAAAAAGCTGCGTATCAGAGTCAAGTGATATATGGCTGTGCCGCTTCCTTATGCGGATGGCCTTTTTTTAGCCCATGTCTTAGAGGACAGACTGCCAGTGTGGACCTGGGTGTCAAAGCAAAGTCAGGAGAGTGACAGCAGGGATAATGAGATGAGAGAAGTGTACAAAGACACATTTGTGTTTGTACTGTGGACATGATTGTGCGGTGATGCAAGTTTATTAGCGACACCTGGCTACCTGCTCCTACACTCACTGCTCATTTAATCACCTACACATTCTGTATAGGTTCTATGTTATAGTAACATTAATGACTAGAGTCTGTTTCTATGCATAGTTCATACTAATACTTTCCCAGAAC
This sequence comes from Ladigesia roloffi, assembly GCA_037577295.1. Taxonomy (NCBI): domain Eukaryota; kingdom Metazoa; phylum Chordata; class Actinopteri; order Characiformes; family Alestidae; genus Ladigesia; species Ladigesia roloffi. The sequence continues at coordinate 16,883,303 of JBBKCR010000128.1, read as the reverse complement.
AAACATTAACGTGCCACTGCCATGTCTAAAGACCTCTGAATTGTCCACCAAAACTACATGCTCAGTAGTAGTCCTGTTCTATTGATGGATAGAAAAAAATAGAGTTATATCAAGTATAGTGTCAGAGATGGTATAACTATAAAGGGCACCTATAAGTAGGTTTACCTCAGTGGTGAGTGCAAGCAAAATGAATGTAGTTCTCCATGGAAATGGATGTGATGTGCTGCAGTTTATGTGTACTGTATTTTGAGCAGACAGGTTTGATGCTGACTAAGAATCTTGTGGCTCCACAGACTAAAAATTAAAAAGCACTTTACTGCAGAACACTAAAAACAATCAGATGTACAACAGATATCACCGTACAGACTTAACAGTTTGATATTTCCACTCATTTTTCATGGTTTGGTGTGAAATAATACAGTGTAGAGAAACTTGTACATATAATAGTAAAATAGTGGCTGGCTTTCTTTGTGGACTACTTTGACTTCCAATCTTTCTAACACCAGGCAGCATGTCCATGAACATTGCATGCATATGCTCTATATGGCAGCTTTTAAAGACAATAGGCATGTTATCTATATAACCATCTTGTTTTAACACCACTGCTATGAACAATCCTGACCAATTCTAAATTACTCTGTTTTTCTAGAGCCATGTATTTCACATAAATTCCCTGATTTACTTCTTTTTTATATCTTAATGGTTTAATTATAGTGTTTTTATTATATATATGTGGAATACTACACAGTAGCTTGCAGATAATTTAACAACTTGAACTACCAGGAAAATAAGGCTCTCTTAAACTACCAGTATTAAGTCTTCTCTCATTCATCTCTGCTCTTTTACTTTCATTTACTGTCTCTGGAGGCCATCGCCCACACTGCACATCTGTACTTCCGCTGTAAAAGTGCTACATTTCAAAACTGTTAGATACAAAAACACATGTGCATCCAGCACACCATAGTTTAGACACAAAAGGCCAGCAGCCAGGTGCAGCTGTGGCTGACATCCTCTGCAAAAGTTGGAGCATGTAGTGGCTCATTGGAGCTCTGACTAGAGATTGTTCTCAGGGTAGAGTGAGAAACCTACAGAGTCAGCACCTCTCGTTCATACACACATTCATGCCCCCAAAGGAGGAGGGACTCTCAACACTTTATCAACTTTACAGCCCAGGGCCTCACACTCGCATCAGCTAGACCTTGAGACAAAAAATTAACAACCAATGAGATATGGGCCCGGAGAGTCACATCACGAACACACAGACACCCACTCACAGGCACATTCCGTTAGATCCACACCACAGAGCTAAGCAGTCCTCAGGGGCTGATTTTACCTCGAACCTCAGACAATTGATCTGGCTGCTAGTGCAATGTAACACAGACAGATCCCATCATAAAAGAGCCATCAGCACATCCCGTCCTCCCATCACCCCTGTTTCCGCAACTTGAGCGGATTAATTCAACATCTCACTGATAAAAACACCTGACAAGTATAACATTCAGTAAGCTCAGTACAAGCACTTTGGAGCCGGCTCTAGTCTGGTTCACGTCTGAGAGCACAGGCCTCAAGTGGCATAGGGATGGACTTTGTAACCATTTGTGCTTTTCCAACATCTGTGTTTTTGATCAAATCATCTCTCTCTCTCTCTCTCTCTCTCTCTCTCTCCTACTAGTCCAAACTATCTTATTTGAAATAAATTAGAGCTATCAAAAAATGAAATAATTATTACTGTCATAAACATTAAGGAAATGTTTGAATATAAAGGTATTTCACTGAATATCATTTTATCATGTGTGTCTTATTTGCTCAAATCTGACTCAAAAAATTACAAGCTTCTGATCATCAAACAGCTGAGCTTCATTCTGGTTCACTTGAGACGGTTTGAAACATCACATGAGGAAGATTTGTGAACAAAAAATGTTGCATTAATGAACTTTGACAGCTCTAAAATGAAAACCAAGACAAAATTTTGATATTCATATATTTGGCAATAAATAAGCCCATCCTGGTCTAAAGGCAGGTGTAGTAATCCAGCCATGGGGCTGAGGCTCCAGGTGCAGGTCCCCAGGGCACGGAAGATGCCCGCCTAACACCCCAGAGCTTGCGTTGAGCCGGCGAGGAGGCAGCCGCTGCAGTTACACTTCACACTTCGCAGAGTAACAGGATTAGCATTCGGCTTTCAGCGCCGCCTGCACACACTCCACTTTCAGAAAACCGAGCCGTAATGGAGGCATAGAGCAAACCCTGGCTCCTTCAACAGAGCAAAGTAAACTGAGCCAAAATGGCTTCTTTGTGGGTGTGATGTCTGTACATACAGATACCTAGAAATAATTTCAGTGGAGGAGGACCGTTAGATGGCTCTTTACTAAGATTACCTGTTTTAAGCAAATTGACCAAAATAGCTGTGTGGCATCAGCTTCTCAAAAATTACTGACACATTTGCAACATCAGTGGTGATTTGCTATTAAAAATAGGACCTAATCTGGGCCTGGGTGTCACTGTGGTGTCTGTAGATGTTGGATGGAATAGTGTAGAACTGTGCTTGTCTGGACATGAGAACATTTTCTGGGCAGCTGCTATAAATATTAAACGTGAAATGAAATGAAGACATATTCATCTCACATATTCACTGCAGGAAAGATGGATTTTAGCAAATTAGCCCACGGTTCCTGCAGTCATGCCACGCAAGCAAAATCCACTTGTAAGACATCAGGGTTTGTCAGTATATTCTAGTCACTCTCCCATCTAATTCTGGTGTGGATCTGAAGAGGTGGTAGGAAATGGCATGATAAATCTCTGCTTTTTCAGGGGGAGGGATACACCAAGGTATGTTCATGTGTGCTTCGGAAGCTGCTTTCGCATTAATGCAAGGAGAAAGAAAAGGATTAAACCTTTCTCTCGTAATTGCAGCCTCTGCTCTTTGCACATTAGCGTTACCTGACATTGTTGGAAATTCGGTAAGATGAAAATGCCATATAAGACCCCAGAAATGTCCCAGAAAGAAGAAAAAAATGGGAGAGTAGTGTAAAGCAGAGTACAAAACAAGTTTCACGATGTTCTAGATGCGATGTGCGATCTGTATTTTAAGGTCACATGTGTCACACACTAGAATGCATAAGGTCACACACTAGAATGCATATTCACAATACTACAGACTCGATTTACTTTTAGCAGTGACATACAGACGCATACAAACACCCACGCCTTATCTGCATACACATTCCACAAGCAAATTCTGTCATTCTTTTCTATTATGCCATATATTGTGCTTTTCTACAACTCCATTTCAAGCACACACACACATACACACACACGCACTCACACTTTCATTCATTCAGTATGCGTAGGCGCCCTTCCCTCGCATGGAAATAGGATTCAAACATATTGTGGCGTCTTGAAATACATTTTCTTGCATACTCCCACGTAAACACATCGTAAACACGCACGGCCTGGCGCAGTTCCATAATTCAGACACTCTTGTCCACGTGTATCCGCAGGAATTCCTCGTTTTGGACATTTAACGACAGCAGCTTGCAGGACGTTAATGGTCCTGAGTGACTGGTTCATTTTAGGGCAGCGCTGTGGAACGGATAGAAGATGCAGCTGCTTGGGCTCCCCTCTCCACTACCCCATTACAAATAATGGGAATTCTTACAGAGGCCGCAGGGTACTGTGTCATCACTGACAGTAATCAGAGAACAGGGAGCGAAGGCTTGATTCATGCACACCCTGGATTTCCTATCTGCTGCTGTGGAGCTGAAGTGTGTATATCACCTCCTCTCTCGCACAGACGCCGCTCTTTGTCTGAGTGTCACGATGAAAGATGTTCATGTGCTGCCCTGTATTAGAACCGATTCTGCCAGGTTTTACGGCAGGGTTTTCACATTCACTGAAAAATATACTAGTACGTCTATTGTAATGTGCCATGCAATTGAATTAAGTGTAAAATATAAGCATTGAGATTACTGATTGTAGTTTTTGGCAGTGATTTCAATTTCTGACTTAAAAGGCTAATTGAATTTTACATTCCACCAATGAATAATGCCTTAGCAACTGACATGTAACACACCCCTGCCCAGAACTTCCCAAAGCCGTTTTTTGCAACAAATTTGAACTTCAGGGTGTTATCTGGGACAGTTTAAATGTTTGGAAGTGGTCTAGTCTCAGATCCTGTGCTTTCTCTCCGCTGGGTGTGTTCCGGGAATGGCCGTTTTCAGATCATGTAGGAAAAGCAATGGCCTCTGTCTGGGAATACAGGCCTTGTGACAAAGTGCTTTTATTTCTCAGATAGAGTAGTGGGCACAAAGTTTACAGCCACAAAAGGTCAAAACTGCTTCAGCTGAGAGCATCTTCTCAGAGGGATGGAGGTAGAGAGAAAGAGGGTGGGAGGACAAGAGTGAGAAAGAGTGCCAGGAGAGTGAAATTGAGAGACTTGACAATGTCATGTGCATTGGCGTATGTGTGTCAAAGACTATTTCAAGAATAGCCTGTCCTCTCCTGGGCTTCAAACACCTTTCTGTAGTAAAATGCTCTACTCTTCTTGCGAAACCACAGTTAAAATAAAAATACATGACAAGGTTCACATCACCCTCAAGTTGAACTTCGCAGCTGGATTCTAAAGAACACAACATTTGGCTTAAACAAAGCCACACCTGGTTTTCTTGCTATATAAGCAAATATAACCAGTAGGGCCACTTTGCATGCATGTACCTCAGACGTGCCATGGCCAGGGCTCACTCTCAGTGTAGCGTGTAAAACACGCCCCATATGGAAACCAAGTCAGATCAACCCATCTGAGTTTGCATGTCAACCGCGTGAAGTTTCAGCATTGCCAGTAGCCGCCATCTGTTGTGTGGGGTCGACCAAGGACCGCAAAATATATTTTTGATTGATGAGACCACACATTGTCACCTTTCCCCATCACCATAGAAACCATGACTCTTATAGATAAATGCACATTTACATTTATCAGCAGTAGCCAGATTCTCAAAGACATGAAGAAGCTCCAGGTACCCAGATGGTTATTTTTGTTGCATGTTACATGCAGACCCAGTAGCCTCAAAATTTGTGTCTCTAATTTAATGCCACAAAATGGATAGAAAAATGAATTCAGACCAATAATATTTCTGCCATTTAGTCTGAGTGAAAATTGCACATTAATAAGCATAGCTAAAACCATGGCCCCCTGTCCACCTCCATTTTTTGACAGAATATGTGGTGGACGTCCACATAGTTCCTTTGTTACTTCCTCTAACTCGACAGCCAAGCGCAGTCAGCTACAATAGTAGTGAAGATTGGCAATTACACAGCAATCAAATTCGCGGGGGCCAAAGAATAGATTGCCCACGTTTTGACTGGGCCTTTTAACGGTTTTATCAGCGGTGCTGTAAAATTGTTATGAGCTCCCACCACGTTATTAGCGGAAAGCCACTGGAAGATTCACGACTAATGACTTGCACACTTAATTATTTGTTTGACGATGGCCAGTGGTCAAAGTTGGCCAGTACCTGCCCATGAAATTGAAATAAACATGAGCAGGGAGATCTCTCAGAGACTGTGAGGAAAATAACTACAGCCTTCTGTGTTCATTTATGACTCATGCCTCTCATATACCATTTTGCTACAAGCAGCATTTCAATTGATGAGGAAGCAGCGCTTGTATGCACCTGAAAGAGAAATGCTGCCATTTACCGCAAGCAGAGAAAATGAAGAGAATTGAAGAGGTCCGCCGCAGAAGTTGAAATGACTTACAAGTGTCACTCTAGCATCTCTCACTATGTCCACGTTTCTATTAGAAGTGAAAGTTCTATCGCCATGACTAATGTGGGTCAGCAAGCAAACAAAGTGTCATCTTTCAAGAGGGGGCTTTGGCATGTGCTGCTGTCATTCTTTGGAATGGCCGTGTCTTTCGGGATAAGCGGAGAGGGCTTCACTGTACAAACCACTGTTCTGCTTCTGATTTCATTCTCATTCCCTCCCCCCTACACCCTACCAATAAAACCTAGCCATAAGAGCAAGCAACATTATTGCCTCAGAGATCATCAGCCAAATAAAAGAAGCTATTTTCCCCCAACCTAGCAACCCCCCTCCCACCCCAACACAGGTACTCAAGTGTGAAATTTAAAATCCATGCATGATTTCCTTCTTTTCCTACTTTGGGTTCCAGATTATTTGCTCCGTGTCTTTGCAACCCTTTAACCCCCCTTTGGTGTGTGCATGTACACACACATGCAGGTCCCCAATAACACGCACACACACACACATGCATACAGTCGCTAGTTCTGTCTCCCCTCACCTCCACCTTTGTTTAGCAAGGGATGAGAGATGTGTAGGAAATGAGGTGTGTGGTTATGAAGCACTGGGAAATAGGATTTTTCATCCAGAGTGAGATTGACTAGAGCCTCTCCTCCCTCATGCATCCAACACTACCCAGACCCTGAGCCTGAGCTGCTGTTCTCCTCCCCAAAAAAAAACAAACAAAAAAAACACTGGTGTTTTATTATGCCTCCTGAAGCCTTTCAGTGAGATATCATCTCCTTATTCTGTATCTGGCATCAGAAAAACTGGAGTTATTGCAAATGGAGGATGGGATGCTAAATCATTTCCCTGCAGGTTACACAAAAAGAGTGTATGTATGCATAATACATGCATAGTAATTCTTGGCCATACTTTGCTGATAGGGACCTGATGGCCCTGAACCTGACCAGTGGTTTATGGCTTTGTGATGTACACAGATTGTGAAAAGTGTTTTGTTGTCCTGATTTGCACTATCCCTCATAGCAGATGAAGATTGAGTTAGCGCGTAGCCATGCATTTTCGTGTGTGTGCGTAAGTGTATGTTTGACTGGCAGGCTGTGTCTGTAGGGGTTACAAATGGGGGGAGGCCTTTATGTGATGGAGGGGCTAACGGAATCAGCAGAGCAGAGGATGTGATTAATGAGAACAAAGCTCCATTAATATTCAGTTATGGGCAACACACACAAAGATGTACACACAGACACGTACAGATTTGCTGTATTTGTATTCGAATTCCCCCTCATAATATCCTGGAAGATAAATGGGAAAAGAAATGTGATTTTGTATTCCGGGAGAGACATCACGACTGTTGAATCATATTTCCTAATTCAGTTTCAGATATTCTGTCTGTTCAGGTGCATATTAGAGACTCCTAATTGAGAACTAGTCATGTTTATGTGTGTGTGAGAGTGAGTTTGTGTGTGTGTGTGTGAGTGTGTGCGTGTGTGAGTGTGTGAGTGTGTGAGTGTGTGCGTGTGTGTGAGTGTGTGTGAGTGTGTGTGAGTGTGTGTGCGTGTGTGTGAGTGTGTGTGAGTGTGTGTG
>JBBKCR010000128.1:16834108-16846026 GCA_037577295.1 Ladigesia roloffi | reverse complement strand
TGAGCGAGAGTCAGCCTGTGCATTTTATTTTTCGAGCGGAGAAGCCCTTCGCTAGTGCTTGAGTGACAACGCAACATTTAAATGTGTGAGCCGACCTTGTCACTCGACTCATCAGGTAAAAATAAATCCCGATGTTGAATTGCATTCTAACAGTGAACGACGTCTACGCCGTTCATCACACATAAAATGCACGTTTAAGTTCTTTTTTTTCTAATAAGTTCAAAGTTCACAGAAATATGAACGTGTTCAATGAACAACACTGGCTATAGGCTACGTGTACAATTCAACTTGAAGCATGATGTCCCCAAATACAGCAGCCTCTTTGTGATTGTCATTTAACCTGAGGGTTGATTCAGCCTCCCAGGACTAGGAGAGCAGCTGGTGTTTGATTTCATTGAGTGGCGTGTGTGTGTGTGTGTGTGTTTGAGGAGACAGACACAGAGTGTGTTCACCTTCAGTCTAACTGCAAGGGCAAGGAGTACCGGCCAGTGCACTAGGGTCCAGTCACCAGCCTGAAGACCGCAGCAGTGAAACTCTATCCTTCTGTGTGTGTGTGTGTGTGTGTGTGTGTGTGTGTGTGTGTGTGTGTGTATGTGTGTGTGTGTGCGCATAGAGAGAGAGAGATTCCTCATGTTCAAGTCATAAAATGAATCACACAGACCTGTCTGCATCAGTGCACATGCAGCATTGCTGTCATTCTGGCCTTTTTTGACATAATTTGATAACGTCAGCTGTTGTTTACTTTCTGTGAGATACTCCCGAACAGCAGAAATGGTCCCGAATGACTTAACTAATACTGAAAGTATGTTTGTCCTAGTCATGTAAAGTTAGTTTTTGACTTTGATCATTATTTACACTGTCAGAATGTCATGAATAGACCAAAATGGTTAAGAAAACAGTACAAAGATACAACGTTTTGCTCTGACAGCAACAATATACACATTTAGTGCTAATGAAAGAGATACAACTCAACACACACACACACACACACTCACAGCGACAGTAAAGATGTGGCTGTGCTCATGTTGCAGTCTGTGGTTTGACTGAGCTGAGCTTATTGATGCAGCTATTCTGAAGCTGAGAGCCGAAAGAGGAGCTCGTACGTTCTCTCACTGGGACTAAACCACTGCGTGTGTGTGTCTCTCTCTCTGCATGTGTGTGATCAAGGAGAGAGTAAGACATGGTGTATAATTAGTGTGTAACACATGGCTGGGCTGTGTTTAGGTCTGGCCGAGTGCAGAACCTGCACATTGACTCGTTTGGCTATTCCCATCCAGCCTGACATCGAATCCGGCCCCCTGCGCACTCTAGCCAATTAAAAAGTGAAGTCAATGACTCTGCTAATTGATTTACTGTTGAGCCTTTTCATTTTTTTTGGAGAGAATAGACAGAACTGCCATCAGAGCTAAGCTAGCAGCTGAAAAGCAGATTTCATTTCAAGGTAGAAGGGTAAGTAAAGGTGACTGTGTGCAGCCAAAGTGAAGTGGCTTTGGTACAAGCATAGGAACTGCTAGTCATTATTTAGTCGTTTTTGTCTAAATTCTATGTGGAATTTGCCACGCACTTTAACATTTCAATATTTCAATCAAAATATCAATTTCACATAAAAGAAAAACGTTTAGCCTGCTGTTAGCTAGCGTGGGTGACCCGTTAATCACTCCTTTAAGGCTCAGTTTTTAAGAATATAAGTTTATGTTAGCGGTTTTGGATTGCGGTAGTGATGACATCATTTGCAGCATCAGACTTTTATCCTCAGATGAGTGTCTTCCTTCTGTCAGGTTGGGAACAGAGGGTGTCGTGTTGCCCCAGATGTTTTGTAGTGATATTAATTCATTGATGTTGATTTCTTTGCCTCCATTTACTGATCCTGATCTCTCTCTTTGTGTGTGTGTGTTCATGTGTGTGTATGTGTGTGCTGGTTTGTTCATGACTATGTTTGATCAATGCTCTGAAGCTTTCATTTCATGCCACACAGCTCTCTGGAGCTGCACCTTGGGGGGAGTGAGGGGAAGAGAGATAGAGACAGAGAGAGAGAGAGAGAAAGACAAAGACAAAGTGAACAAAAATCTGCTGTCACAGCAGCAGTGGAAAGGGATGGGGAGGGTATGAGAGACCGCAGGCAGAGAGAGGAATTGAGAGGGGGGGGTTAACTTGTACCTGCATGATCTTATATGAACTGAACGAGATGCGCACTTGTGGCACACATGGATACACACGGTACTGTGACGTTTACACTCACACTCATCTTCCTTTTCTCTATTCATTTCCTTTTTAGAATCCGCACACACATGCACACATGCACAAAGAACAGCTTCTTCCAAAGCAGCCTTAGTCAGCAAAAAATTCTCCCTCGATACATTTTTTATTAGGATTGTTTCAAATCCCAATCCTTATCTGGCTCCCAAGCTTCAGAATATTTCCTCAAAAGCTGCAGCTCCCCTCACAGCTTTGTTGTGTTTTTTTTTTCTTTTTCTTTTGTGCGTGGCTGTTGTTTTAATTGTGTTTTTGTTCATGGCTGCTGGGACCAGACTCAACATTCATAAGCTGATTTGTATACATACATAGATATTAGCGGAGGTGCCTACGAGAGGAAGAATGTCATGAATAATTAATGCTTCCTTTAAGAACGCTCCATCCCTCCTCTGAAGAAGGCCCATTAATATTGAAGGAGCTTAAGGCCTCGTTAAAAGGAGAGGGACGGGCATCAAATGAAGCTGGGAATAAAACAGGCACTTGAAAGGCATGCTGGGAGAGAGCAGACAGCTTCCACCCTCCTCCATGTTTCCAGAGTCGAGGAAAGACTCAATTACTCTCTGCACTCTCTACTGTACACTCGAATGGAAATATATGAATATAGATGATCCAATAATAAGCTGCACATATGTTTCAAACATCTCCTTCATTTGATTGATCAGGCAAGTGTTTGAGATAGCAAAACATTTTAATGCTAGTATTTTAGTGCACCACAAAATGAGTCATTTTTATTCGTTTGCAATAAATTAGTATAGTAATAATAAAGCAGTGTGGATTTCATCATTTACAATCTGCGAAACCAAACAAGCAGCTGGCAAATATACCACCTTGGGAACGACACCTCACCACACACATTTTATGTGAGCGATACACTGTCCATGCTTTTTTTTTCCCAGTTATGATACTTCACGCCCATTTTGTATTAGTTTTATTACCCAAAGCTTAGACTAAGAAGGCTTAGCGAATGAAACACACAATTACATTCTTACTGTTAACCAAATTCACAATATAAATAACATATATTGCTCTTTTGTTTTAGAATTTTATCCTCAGTTTGGCCAGTTTGGTGTGTTCAATTCTAACAAATAGCTTGGAATCCCCCTCAAATGAGACCATCACTGTGAGTGTAATGGCTCACAAAATGCCACATCATGATTAAACAGCTCGACACACAACTGCTTATTCTGTTGTGTCAGAGAACAGACACCCCATCTCTAGCATGGGGGAAATATAAGGGCTTCGGGAGAGCAGGGCCAGTTTAGACTCCCAGCCACAGTTGACTATGGCAGCACTGGGGATCAAAGTCTCTGTTCAAGAGGTCCAGGATCAGATTGTTCATTACACTTTAACATCTGAAAATGTTTGAAACTCATAATAATTTTATTTAACAGTTTGTTTCAGTTTAACAGAAGGAGTGGCCACTTAGGGAGGCTGCAGAAAGAGGTTAAATAAAAAATGAATACCCTATTTTATTTCATAAGAAATAAAATGTTTCACAGATGGCTACTTAACGCAGTGAGTCATGCATAAGTGTAATTATTTTAGTACAAGTGTAGTGTCAGTGTGCAGATAGATTGTGAGTTAACACATCTGCCTCACTTTATTCACATATTAAAATTACAGATTGGGCCAAGATTAACAATGCATGTGTTAAGCAGAATACAGTCAGTTCATCGGTTGGGAAACCGTGGTGTGTAATCTTTTCTATGGATTCATAGCGCTATAAGACGCTGTCATTATAATGCTTATGTCAAGTCAAAAATTGATTTTAATTGCCTGCAGTAATTGACCATGTCCTTCAGTTGCTGCGGATAGATATTAAACTAAATGATAAAATGTCCCTTTAATTAAAATGTATTGATGAAGATTAGACAGTCAAAATTAAAAAGAAGAAAAAAAAGGACAGACATTTGAAAGCTGTTATCGATGCACGGCTAGTCTTGTCTTATTCTAAAGTTTTGTATGCAAATACAAATGCAAATTTTCAAGAACACCCATATGGGCACTCTACATTTGACCTTAAAGTGTATGAACCTTAACAGTGCAGCTTTATTTAGCAACCACCTTGCACAGCCATGCACATTCTGAAAGACTTACAAATGCTGATGCGACATGCCGGATGACTCCTACGCGCACATGCATGTTTAAGCTGCATGCTCATCTCTCCCTCTTTCACACACACATACAGATTGCCCTCAGCGAGAAAAGAAGTCCACTTCGAAACGATAATAAATTAATCATATTGCCCTGATTGAAGCGCTGCTCCCTCAAAGCAACAAACACAGCGTCACTGTGACAATGGCGTCCCGCATGGACGTGCAAGTCTATTTGCAGTCAAGTATTAAGTCAAACTCACTCATCCAAAAAACTCCTTGCTCCCTAAACAGAATGCCTCTCTCACCGCTCTGTCCTTCTCCCTCTCTCGCCCTGCATAGCCAAAATAGCTTCCTTGTTGGCAGAAATTCAACATTTAGGCCCCTCTTTTCATTCTATCATCCTTTCTCTTCCCTCCATCCGTCTTTATCTCAGCTGGCCACCAGGGCAGTTTAAGGCAACTAAAAATGTTTAGTGCAGAGTTTATGCAGCAAGAAACAAGTCATAAGCGGGATTTTATCAAGGCCATAAAGTGCATTTCAGCAGGAAAATGGGACATGCTCAAATCACTGTAAAAGATGCCACCCTGGCCTGAGGAACAAATCATTCTTCTTTTCTCCTTTCACTGCCATAACGGGTCTCTTACTAAACAAGGCTAAACGAGAGTGAGAGAATCTCTGTTTATGCTGGTGTTGAACGTCAGCCTCAATTCACTTCCACACAAGCCTTCAGTTCTTAGTTACAGGAAGTGTGTAGAAAGTATATCAACCCCCTATACTCCTTAGTCTCTCTCCTACTCTCTCTCCCTCTCTCATTCTAGATCTGAAGACTGCGAAAGCAGGATTATACTTTTACCTCAAGGACAGAAGACAAAGTTTTTCCTATCTCAGCTATTCAAGGCCCATACCTTCAGTTTCTTTGTACATTTTTTCTGAGGTCCACTTGATGTTTGTGTGAGATAAGGAATAATGTAAACAGTATAAATGTGATCATGTCCCATTTGGACCTGTAAACCACATGACCAGGAATATGTACATTACTGAACCTGATATACATGAATGCTTGTTGAGCATGTTATCCCCAAACCATGTTCCAAATCCAGAGCCAGCTGGTGGCCTGGTGGTTAGGGAGTCGGCCCTACAATCAGAAGGTTGTGGTTTCGAATCCCAGGACAGCTAGTGGCACCACTGAGGTGCCCTTGAGCACTATTGTTGTTTCTTGGGTTAAATACAGAGAGAGAATTTCTCATTGTTCGCACTGTGTGCTGTGCTGACGTGTGTTCATGCATGACTATAAAGGGCCTCTTAAATGAATATGCTTTATGCACTTTGTAGAACTTGGCAGATTAATATTCCATCTCTTATCTGCATCCATGAAAAAAGAATGAACAAGCTATTGGTTTTTTTTTTAATAATTAAAAGAAATTGTGTGAGCTCACTCTTTTTTTACATCGGGGCCCATCAGATCCTTGTATGTTTAAGTCTGAATAAACATGTGCATTCTCATGCACCCCCAGCTTCTTTCATTCTGCCCATCTCCAGTTCACACTGGGGTCCCAGCATCTTCCATCTTCGGATCATCCTCTCGCCTTCTCCAAAGGCCGTCCTGGGGTTTAGAGCACAAAGGATTGCTTTCTCGCTCCCCATGTAGGTCAGACCCCCACCGGGTTCGCAGCGTGCCAAATCGGACACTGTTGGAAGATATTGCAATAAGCAGCTTCCCCCAGTATATCCAGCATGCCCCAGTAACCCCCCTGTCTTTCTGGCCAGTAGGCAAAATGCAGTGGAGGTTGAAGAACTCTTTGCTGTATGTGAAAGGCAGGCATGTTGTGGCTGTCTCCTTAACAGGATTACACTGTAAGCAGGGCCACAAGACACATTTGCATGGGGAGTAAGACTCCATGCTTTATGCACAAACACACACACACACAGTTAAGGCCACATGTGTGCATGTGAGTAGGATTTTGGGGGCTATTCTCTAAACAGAGTTGACGGCTGTGAGTCCAATATGGGACCATTATGTCATCTTATGACATATCAATAGGCAATATATCGTATGTTTCTCTTTTAGCCCCAAGGAATGAGCTACCCTCAATATTGTGAGAACTATACTGTTAGAAAGCCTGCATGCCACTCTCTGCTGGCCGGAACTGGGATGGCCAAAATTAATAGGGATGAAATTGCCATGCCACCATTGCAGCCTTCCAGGCTCTCTGGGGGATTAGGTTCATTGTTTGCCGGTTACGGCCATCCGCTGGGTCAAACAACGCAACGTTGTCTCTTCAAAGTAGGCGGAAGATGCTTGAAGTGTTATGCCATTGTGTGCGATTTCGCCTGTAGTGTGAATAAAGGCCTTTGTATGAAATAGCCAGCCAGTCAGCTTCATGCCACGCTCGGTTTAAAGTTTCCCTTTGATGCCTCAGGCTTCCATGAGAGGAGATACAGAACTTCATCTCCGTCTTGACAGACACATCTTCCATTAGCTATGGTGCTATCTCCTCAGCTATGCACTATAAGGCTTTTCCCTGTAAAGTGGCGCACACTAGTCAAGCTGGCCTTGTCTCTGCGAGTTCTGTGTCCCCGTGGCTGCTTACATAAACCACCTAAAGTCAATTCTGATCGCGGCAGACCCGGTCTGATGTGGATATATAAAGCATCGCATTCTCTTTATCTTTTGTAACTGCCGTGTTTGCCTCCCTGGCCCTGCATGCCCAAGCAGCAATAAAAGATTCATGTATTCCTGCCCTCCGGTGGTGCAGTGGCACACTTACTTTACATCCTGAGCAATTAATGTCCACTAGATCCAGAGTACAATGCAGCAGTCCCACCAGGGCCACGTAGGGTCAGTACCGGCGCGGACAATGTTGCATCACTGACCTCAGGTCAGCGATGGGCTACAGCCGGGAACTGTGGTCATATCGGTTTTCCTTTCATGTTACTGCCTACTAATGGTTTATTGATTGTGTATGTAGTGAACTACAAGTCCTCTCTCTCTCTCTCTCTCTCTCTCTCTCTCTCTCTTTCTCTGTCTCTCTCTATCACTCCCTCTCTTTCCCTCTCTCTTTTTCTCTCTCTCTCTCTCTCTCTCTTTCTCTCTCTCTCCCTCTCTCTCTCTCCTTTCCTCTCTGGAAAAGGGCCAGTGCTGAGGCACTCGGGGGTTTTAACGGCACAGAAGGCTGTGCCATCCAAAGCCAAGGTCATGCTGTGCCACCATATTGAATTTTATGAGAAGGTGGGCAGCAGTAACGACTGATATGGCCCATGTTTGATTCCTTACACCTGCCAATGGCTTGCAGATCGCTTGTAGGCTGCTTTCCAGAATCTTAATGCACTTAAAGTTTTATGGGCTTTATCTATATGTATATCATTCCTCTGAAAGTAATAGAGAGTACCATGGTAGGTCTTTTGTGAGGGTAAAGTATTTGACTATCCAAGCACAAACTTAAAACTTTTTAGACTGCATACTTACGTGTGAGAATGACTTTGTTCTGACCGCAGCAGGGCTTGTTGAATAAATAATGCTAATAAAAAGGTTATAGGACTCAGCCATCTGTAAATGGGGATGTCATTTGAGAATCACAATGTGTTTGCATTTGTTTAGGTTGGATGATGTAAATATGCATCAATACGTCTGCCTAATTAGAATTTATTTTCTCTGTTTTCCATACAGGTGACACCAGTAGCTGGACCTCCGGAGGGGGGCACCAGAGTGACCATCCATGGGGTGAACCTGGGCCTGTCCTTCTCTGAGATGGTGGATAACGTGCAGGTAGCAGGGGTCCGCTGCACCCCGAAAGAGGACGGTTACATCATTGCTGAGCAGTAAGTTTTCACATCAAATTATAGTGGCTGATATTGTTCTTTAGAATGTTTACATTCTTAAAATCAATATCCATATCAGTCAGAAAATGTTTATATCGATTGGGTAATAAATCAAACCTGAATTCTTACTGCGAATACGCCAAAGAAAATTCAATTAATATTGCAGAATCAAACTGTGTCATATTTAGGACAAATAAAAAGATCCAGTTTTAGCTTGTCTTTTGGCCCCCCTCAAAATAGATTGTGCTGGAAAAGGGGGATGCCCTACATTAACCACCCTGTAGACCAGAAAGAGGGTCTGGTTTAAATACACTTTCCCATTTTCACTCACTCTAATACTGCAGGGTTTGTATACTAACCAGGACCAAAGGCATCCAATTATACTTGTCATAACACTAAGACAGGTTCATTTGCTTTGCTCTGCTTCGATGAACCTGCTGGCAGTTCTTGCCACACAGGAACGTCTTCACAAAAGCACTACAAACAACTTTATGGTGGACGGCATCACTGTCGAGCAGGAAAAAAGGGCCTAATTAGAAAGAGGACAGACCTGGCTACCCCCTGTCTGCAGGAAGCTACCTATCAACCCCATACAACCCCCAACCCCTCTGTGATCCCTCAGCATCTGTTTGTGTTTACTCCTTTAATTTTGCTGAATAGCTAGTTAACCTTCCAGACTTCTGCAAATAAAGCTTGTGCCAGCACTTTATAGGTCTGTATCAGCCCCTAACACACATGACTGTGCAATAGTGTTCTTGATATGGATCCAGCTGTAAAAACCAATGGAGTCAGAATTTAAACAGTCAAAAAAGCCTTTTTCTAGCAAAAATGATGAGAAGGAACAACAGCAGCCATAGCTAACAAACAACAAAGAATAATGTTCCCCAGAAACTCAAAACGTCTTAACAAGACAGATCTGCCACCATCCTCAATACAAAACATGGCAATTCATCATGAGTGATCAAATCCGTAGACATGTTCACAAAACAACTAACAATAAAGACAACAGTAAATATGTGAACAGATAGAATGTAACCACAAATTAGAAAGCAAACCTCAAATAAATACAAATATTTCTCAGTTATGCATGTTAAGGTGGAGGCTGCTTTGTGGGACTCTTATTTTGAAGGTTGAGTGTGTATGTCTGAGTCTGATGTTGTTGTGTTCAGCTGTTGTGTGTTTGAAGTTAAATGATTGGGGATGGTGATTGGCAGGTCAGTTTCAGATATCATTTTCTTGAACTTTGTTCAGTTTTAAACATAATTTTCTTGAGCTTGATTTTTTTTTCAGACATAATTTCATGCCCAATAAAAGCTTAATTAATACCGATTAAAGTAGTTAACCCAATCAAGCCAAACCTCTGCTAGTGACTCCCATGTAAGCACTTTGTACCTCCATATCAGGCCCTTCTGCAGAAAAAAAGAGCACTAATGATTCCTCAGTTTACTGTGGTGACCTGCTGTTCCAGTCACCTACATACCGGCCTGTTCTCAAGCATGGTTCACTCAGTTTTAAATAGGTTTCTCCCCAGCCATACACACACTCACCTTGCAGTCCTCTGGCTGAAACAAAAAGACCTGATAGAGGGAGCAGGGGAGAAAAATGGACAGAATACAAGCCAACAGGGGCTCATACATTGTGGTGTGCTTAGAATGAAACCTTGCTCCCTGGACAGATTGATGCCTCTCTTTATGCTCTCCATGTACTTGTTACCTTGACTCACCTCCACCCTCGCTCTGTTAGTTACTAGAGCATCCTCTGTTAACCAAAGTTTTTCCCTTAAATCACACTTTATTTTAATTTTTCAAATTTTATTGAAATAATGTTGATTTATTGACTAATCTAGTGGGTGGGGTCTCGACAGATAAGGGGGTGGTTCTGTGCTAATTGGCCCAGTGTGATGTCACACTGGACAGTCCACCCAAAAGGCTCATTTTGAAAGGGCCAGAAACTGTTAAGAAATAAACTGGTGAGATCTCTTTATGTGCGAGGGATTTTGTGCAAAGAACTTAATGAACATGTTTTGTACATCCCAGACACCTATTTTAACTAAAGTGAGTTTTACATAATATGTCCCCCTTAAAAAGGCAGATTCATTAATTCGAACTGTTAATTGCTCATGCACTTCTGAAAGTACTGGGTCAGCTAGTCCTAAAATGTGTTTTTTTCCAGATGACATTTTAAATGTAATTATTCCCAAGTAGTCCTCTGTGGGAACATGTTTACATATTTTCAGGCTTTGAAAACATAATTGAAAATACTCAAATGAAAAATATTTGTTGCCTTTTATTGTTTGTAATTCCAATTGTCCAAATGTATGTCCTTTATGATTAAATTATTATATCTTTATTTAATTATTCAGCTATAAACTAACACTTTCCCTTTTTCCAATACTCATATCAAACATTCACCTTACTTTACTCACCTGAATTCAGGAAGGAGGCATTGAAATGTTGTAGTATAGTTATTCAGCTGTCCTCTGAGTACAACACCGATAGTTTACAGCCTCCAGTAAAAGGTACGGCAGTCTGTAGAGTATATTTACCTAATAAAATAACCACAGAATGTAAGTAGACACCACGCTTCTTGGGTAACATGAGCCTCCATTAGGTAATGCAATGCCAGAGGTAATGCGATCTTATTTACACGTTTTGTAGTGTGATCGCAGGAATGATACTGATCGTATATGTACTGTGCAGCTGTTATAATGTATGTGGCCTATTAACCTGAGTGAATCACACAGTTTGGTGACCTTCAGCAGGCTTTCTACCCTGAACTTATTTCAAATCAAACCTCTGGAGATGCAGAAGGTTAGCCTTGACTCTCAGACTAGCAGACAGCACAGTATGTGTGCTGGGTTTGAGTGGGTGGGTTTCAGGGGGTCTATAAATAGTGCCTACGTCCAGGCTGGCTCTTTCTCCCTTTGCCTATCTCGGTGCCGTTCTAGGCGGAGGCAGGCCGAAGCAGCTGTAATTGAAATGCGTGGCGCGCTGCCGGCTGCAGAGGGAAGATTTGTCAGCCCCGCACCCGTCTGACAGCAGTTTAATCTGAGCGGGACGGAGCTAGAGTGAATTCATTTGTTTGGAGCCGTGGAGGAGTGTCAGCAGGAAATGAGAGAAATGGTGCCGGAGCCCGTCAGAAGTGCACCTGGTACAGGAAGCGGAAAGAGTTCTTCACCTGGGCTACGTGTCCCTCTGCTGGACCGTTCTCAGCTCTATGTGCTTGAGTGCCTTTGGGAGCCTTTGAGTAAACCTTATATTACTTAAGGTCCCACCAGTCATACATTTGCTCCAATTGGTTTGCTTGTTTAGAATGTTTTGACACATAAATATCGAGAAATATTTTAACAAACAGCAACCAACAACATCCTTTATAAAGGAAGAACACTAGCAAAATCCAAAATGGGCAATTTTTGTCTTGGTGTTAAAGACACCCATGGCAGGATAAAATGTCAAACTGCAACAAAAAATAATTTAAACAATAGAACAGTAAAAACAAACTTTTTAAAAATGCATAAAAACCGTAGTACAACTAAAGGGCCAAAACCTGAAGAAAAAAAAAACAGCTACATTAATTCCTATGTGAGAAGGAGCAAACCCGAAAGTATATATATACACATACACATACACACATATATATATATATATATATATATATACACACACAGTGGGGCAAAAAAGTATTTAGTCAGCCACCGATTGTGCAAGTTCTCCCCCTTAAAATGATGGCAGAGGTCAGTAATTTTCATCA
>JBBKCR010000128.1:16763700-16776740 GCA_037577295.1 Ladigesia roloffi | reverse complement strand
AGATAGATAGATAGATAGATAGATAGATAGAGAGATAGATAGATAGATAGATAGAGAGATAGATAGAAAGAAAGAAAGAAAGAAAGAAAGAAAGAAAGAAAGAAAGAAAGAAAGAAAGAAATAAAGAAAGAAAGATAGAAAGAAAGAAGTGTATAGGGTCCTTGTCATTTTGGAATCTTCTCCTTAGGTGTTGCAATATTGTTTGATATTCATGTCCATCGATATTTACTTCAACAATCTTCCCAGTCCTCCAGTCCTTGCAGATGAAAAGCATTCCCATAGCAGAATGCTGCCACTGTAGGTATAGTGTTTCTTGATGCATGAACATTGTCAATTTTATGCCATACTCATCTGGTCAAAGCTTCTAATTTGCTTTTTGACCAGAAAGCCTTCACCCATATCTTATATGAATCTTTCTTGTGTTTTTATGTGGACCTTATTAGGGAATTGTTTCTATCTAGTAACGCTCCCAAAGAGATTTTTGTAATGGAGAGCATTTACATCTGTGGAGCCTGCACCTTCATCCCAGTTTCAGCCACATTTTATCGCAGACTTCTGAGAGTGATAGATGGGTATTAATAGCCTCTCTCAACAGTTGATACCTTGCTTAGTTTTCAGGTACAGCCTGTTCTAGTAATGAACCTTCAACTCTCTGATGATTGATCCTAACATTACATTAACACTTTTCAGGATTTTCTGCATTGTCCATGTCATTGATTTTGCTCATTTTTATAGTGTTTTTACAGAAAATATCCCTTACAAAGGGTGTTTTTTTGTTCAAGAGAGATAAAGCTACTTAAGAAGTACATCATTATGTTTAATTATGGTCTAAAACATTTCACATTTGCCAAACCCTGGAGCTTATAAATACATATGTAAACAACAATTTTCAGTCCTTCATTTTTATCTTTTAAGTGTTGCTATACAAATAACTAAAGTGTTTTCAACATAAAAGCTTGGGGGAAAATATGCTGAATTTCAGAGGGGTTGAGTTATTACCAAGCCATTGTGTAATCTATTATACTCACAGTAAAAATATGTAGCGGATCCATTTTAGATATGTATCTCTTCTTATTTACGTGTACTCAGTAAGGTTGGAAGGTGTTGCCCAATGTCTCCTAGCAGAGAGATGATGATACATATTTAGCAGCTTGAGTTGCTGTATGTCCCTCTCTCTGAATATATATATATTTTTTTTTACAATGTTCTTTGCTGTAAACTGTGGTGTAAATTTTACATTGAAGATGACAGTCTCCTCACCAGGTAGCCAGGGCTTTTTATTTTTACCCCTTTCTATATCCAGACTGCAGTAAATGAGCCTGTACTTGGCCAGGATCTGCCACTGCTTTGTATCTCTGATACCCATACAATTCATCCCCTGATTTTAGGGCCTGACAGCATTCCGGTTTACTTTGAGTTGTAATTTCCTTTTCTCAGTCTTCCACATAATCAGTCTTGCTGTGTTCGATGACCTGATCCGTGTTTAGGTTTGACTATAAATCATTGCTGGAGCCATGTTGCAGTGACACAGGAACTCTTAGTACGGGGTTAGTACACTTCAGAAAGAGCTGACTGAGGGAACTCATTTCAGGGTTCAGTTCTCCACTTAAAATGTGGCGTTTCTTCTCTAAAAGTGCATTCAAAAATGTAAAAATCCCTTTGAATGTTTATTAACAAAGGAAACTGGCCGTATTCTGTCCTATGAGCATTCATCTCCATTTATCTCACTCATTATCCATAGGGGAGAGAGAAACACACACACACACACACACACACAACCCACAGACATGACACAACACACACACACAGCATCTCTGTGCGCAGTACTGATGATACATCTAAAGGTGTGTATGTGTGTGTGTGTGTATATGTATGTGTGTGTGTGAATGCCTCAACAGTTAATGGAGCCTGAGAGGCTACACAGAGAGATGAAGAAAAGGGAAAGCACAGCGGATGAGAGAGAAGGAAAAGAGTGTTCGTTCGGCTTTGTTTTAGAGGTGCGCCGTCACATTGACAGCAGAGAGGCAATTGAGGTTCCCTGCCAAGTTCTTGGTTATGATTTACAAATGCAGAATAAGGCTCTTATGATGTTACTTAACCTTACTGAGTTGTGTGTGTGTATAAGTGGAAATCAGTCAAGTAGAAACCGGTCAGGGGAAACCAGTACCTACTGATTATCACACATAGATGAGGAAAGAGAGGTGAATGAGAGAGAGAGGGAAAGGCATCGGATTCCTTTTCATCTTTCTGCATGAGTGACACATCAGCTTCTTTTATTATGAATTAATGAAGCTGTTTGAATTTTGATTTTTTATGAAAAATTGACCAACTGATTTTTTGAGCTATATCACTGCAGAGATAAAATCAAGCCAGCCAAGACTTTTTGTTTGGAGTCCAAATTTAGATTTTGGGTTGACTAAGGCTGATGTCGTTAACAAACACTAGAGGCCAGTTGTCACCCAAACCCTTTCTGAAAACAGTTTAGTCAAATCCAATTGCACCTGCTAGCCAGGACTTCCTTAAATTTAAATTAATTTTTGCTTTTTGACTGATGCTAATCTAAGAAATCAAGTTGGTGAAAGTTGACGACTATTAATATATAATATATATTAATTTTTGGGAGTGTATACAGGTATACAGTGTATACAGGAGGATGCTGAATGTGATTTTGTTATGCTTTTTTTGTAACTGGATAAAAAAATAACAATAATTGATATATCATTAGCTGAAATAATGCTTAAAATTATTCAGCTAGCATGTATTACTTGGTTAAAAAAAAACACTTTTTAATGCTTTTCTCCCTTCATAAACCACTAGGATTAGGTGATATAACTGGCATTTAAAGGCTTTAAATTCTTAATTTACTTTAATTTTTACTTTTCATGGCCAGGACTGATGCTAATTTAAGAAATGAAGTTGGTGAAAGCTGAAAAATATTTTAATATATATTAATTTTTTTATATTTTGGGAGTGTAAACAGGAGGTGGCCATTTTTGGCCACAAGGACGCTGAAAGGGTAGCAAAAATGTGGACAGGTAGAGGGTTAATAACATTAATAACATCTTTTCCAATTACCATCAGTGCCCACACTGGTTAGCATCATGCTGAGTGGTGGGAGATGTGTGAGGTCATCACACCTATCCAAGGTAGAAGTCTTGGACCCCTGACCATGGATGTCTGTTACACCTCCAGGCCTTAATCACCCAGTACTACTGAGTTACAGAAGACTATTTGTGCCTGTATTATTTGTTATCTGTTCTTTTTTGACAGACTATACTTGGAATTTATATTTAAATTGTGTGTCAGTGTCAGGGACATCGAAACAACTCATGCTCAATGAGCAGGGCAGTCTTAGTTTGTGTAGTCGGCATGACAGACAGGCTGAAAGAGAACAGCAGGGTCTCTCATACAAATCACCCTTTCTTCATTTAATGTTTTCTTTTATATACAATAATTATCCTGGTTTAAATTGTATCCTCTGTATTTGACTCATTCAGTTGCCAACCTGCTGCTTTCCAATTGGAAACATACTATTCTTAGTATTATAACCTTTATTTAACCAGGTTAGTCGCGTTGTGATATAGAATCCCTTTTTCGAGAGAAACATGGCCAAGATGGAAGAACAAATCTTTTTATTGAAAACATTAACAAAAGAGATCTCATCTCAAAGTGCAGTTATTTAAAACATTTACATGTATGGATGAACTAATGTTATCAGGCTTTAACAAAATAAAATCATGTCAGGGGATTAGACACTGTAGTTTGGGAATTTTCTGTAAACCAACAATTTTCTGTAAACATGAAAGCATTTTTGAACAAATCTGTCAGGGCTTGAGGTATATTCCGTATAAAAAAGACCTTAAATCTACTTTCCTACTTTCCATAACTACCCAACCTGATTGGTTAATGGTTTATCCCATCATTTCCCTCTGAAAATTATGGGAGGATTCTGTAGTTTATAGGATAACTCTGTATTTTTGGCCCCATACTTTACATCCAGCTCTTCGTTAAGGTGGTGCTGCCTTAAGTATGTGGTTTATACCACCTTATGTACTGTGAGCTGTAAAACTATCAACTGCATCGGGGATAAGTGGAAAGTTGTGTACATTTTTCTAGTGTACACTATTCTGTTAAGCGAAACCTGCTACATTATTTATACAGAAAGTGCTACAGTACAGCAAGGTTGTACATGGTGCAGCCTCATTTCTTGACCCTAGTTGTATCCTTTTATCTGTGATGGCCTTGCCTGTACAGCTGATGTCTTATTCTGTTATTCTGCTATTTTGGCTCTCCGAAATTCAACAATATTCTACACGAAAATCAAGTACATATTTTAATTAGAACCCTTCAGGACATTCTAAAAGCAAACGTATTACATTTCTATTGGCTTAGACAACTGGTTAGATTTCAGATCTAAACTCGGATCCAATCTTAGGTGATAGTATTGCAATATTTGAATTTTCTGTCTAAAGCAAGGATGTAGATCAGGTTCTAAACGTCATACTTATATTGTTTGCTCACAAAGCTTTAGTCTAGAGTTGAGTTGCAAGCCGAAGAACTGTGTCTAGTATGAGACATGCTCTGGCTCAAATCACCATCTCTGCATCACTGACGTATTACCACCTTTTTTTTTGCACAATATAAATAACCCAGTAAACATTTTCATTGTGTGTGTGTTTCATAATGAATAGACCAAAAGAACTAGTCCACAAAAGGATAAGAGCTAAGGATAAGAGCTTACAAACATACGTCAGTTTTCTTCTTGTTCTCTTACCAATATAAGTACCAATATATATGTTTCGTTCAACACTGACAATAAAATGCACAAACAAATACTAATAAATAGCTATACACTGGACTTGTAAACTGTACTGCACTGGAATTATCTCCCGCCTGGTCTACTGGAGCACCCTACCCTCTGAAGGACAGCAAGTAGCAAAGTGTAGCTAAGTTTGAGAGAGCCAGTTGTCAATAATCTGTCAAGATTTTTCTCCAATCAGTCGCTTTCCACAGGAGCATGATAGTGGTGCGGTCATTCGAGGAGAGACTGGAGTACCTCCCTCACTGATTACAGATTTTGATTGCACAGGGTTGATTAGTCTGCTAGCTTGTAAAATAAGGCTTTTATTACTGTGGATAGGAACCCCAGATGGTCCCCCCCAACACACACTCCCTACATTCTCCCCTCTGTTTCACTTTTATTTTATTTCAATATGAAGGCATTCACACAGAAAGGTGCATCAGATATGCTTTGAATCCAGTTTTCAGACAGAATGTCTGAAATATCTGAATGTGACCAAATGTGATCACTTGACCAAATCAGAATGTGGTCAGACCATAGTCACATTTGCTCACGTGTCCGAATGTGTTGTCACAGCAACAATAATAACTAGAGAGTGGCAGGCAAAAGTATGACTATGATATTATAGTTGCAGGTCAAAACATCAAGTAACATTGCAAACCACTTAATATTAAAGAATAATCTGAAGTGAATGATCAAACCGAGTGGCATGTCCAGAGATCTAATTTATTCAAACCTGACCTTTAGCACAAGAAACCTTTGTATGAACAGAGAGAATGGAAAAGCCAATTACTGATGAGTAATAAAAAGGGGTAATTTCTGATTTTTAAAAATGGTATTATATAAGACCTTTTTAAATGGTGAAATAATTTCTGCTGAGTTTATTTCTGGGTAATTTGAGTTAAGAACAATTAAGAACAGTTATGTGTGTCTTAGAACTAATTGGGATCTGTTGGATTGAATAAATTTTGCCCTTGTAAAAATATATTAGCGGATGTTTCTATTTAATGGAATTGCATTTGTATCGGTCTTTTTGTATTTGTACCTTTAATGTTTAAATATCACCCAGTAGTGGCAAGGTACTGACTAAAGTACAGCATATAAAATACTATGAAAATGTTCAGATGGAAATATTTAAGTGAGACATGAACATCATTTCTCTCTCCTGTACTCTCTTACTCTCTTTCTCTAGCTTTGTTCTTTCTCCGTCTTTCGTTCTAATCAGTAGAGGTGAGAGTTTTAACCTTGTGATTGCTGAATACCATTGTAAGCTGGCTGTGTGTCCCTGAGGGTCTGCCATACTCCTGGGGCAGCAGATGAATTTGTAATTTCAAGGGGGTTGAGTGGAGCAGAAGATAGGCGAAGGGGAAAAAAAATTAACAATTTAAATGTGCAGTGTGCAGTGAGCTGAGTTGTGTGTCCAAGTGGGCATCTGACAGGAATCCATGCCTAAAATATCTCTCATACAATATTCTGCTCAGCACAAACATTTACAGTTTGTTGTAAAACAAAGAGCATCTAATAAAATTTGTTGTGATGTGTTCCTGCACATATTAAGCAAAGAGTTTTATTTGTGTCTTTGCAGGATCCCTCAGCATGTCTAGCACAAATGGCACAGCTGATAACACACAGAGAGCAGTGTGGTTATGAATATGATATAATACAGGCCTAAACAGGCTGTTGTGTCTTCAGCCTTCTTCATGTTTTCCTGTTACCCAGCTTCATCTGTTGAGCCACATGAGTAGTCAGACTGAGACAGTCCTACAGAAATTTATCTCCACCTATTCATGTTAAAGTGACATATGGAAGCAGTGTTTCAGCCAAGACTGGCTTTTGAGTGCGGCAGCCAATTAGAATTTATATATGTTAGACTGGCAAATTTTAACAGTTTTCTCATTATGGTCAAATGTAGTATATCGACCAATTCTTGTTGTTTGAAGCTCTGCAAACTGCATACAGAAATCACACACACTAACTTCATAATATACTGAGTGTAGTAAATCTCAAATAGATTCAGTAATGTGGTTGTTTGATGTACTTTCATGTGTAAAAAATAATTTAAAAAAAACAGACCAAATTTAAGCTAATCAATATTTCTCATTGCTCACACACATTATGTGCGAACATGAATACATGCATGTTGCTGGAGGCATAAATGAACATGCTTCATTTTGCCATAGATTTATACAGCAGCTGCACAGCAAACATGAATAAATATATTCATGTGTAATCTTATGGTTTTGGATTGTAAAACAAAAAACACACATTTTTATAGATATTTTTAAATACTTGTCCTTAAACACTCTAATTGATACTCAAAACCTGACAGTCACTTAGTTCCACCAGTTATAGAGGATATTTAAAATGACGTGTGCCCAAGAAATCATATTCTTTAGAAATACTTTTGTGAATGTGTCCATGCGACTGTGCAGCTGCGATTAAATCCTCGTATTAAAACTGTGGGGATGTGACTGAACTGCTGTTGGCCAGGATACCCAGATGCTGGCCGAAGCAGTGAGTGTTTCCTGGCTGCTTGAAGGTGGCCTTTGAGTTAAAAGCCCTGTCTGCTCGGGGTGCCTTCACTGATGGCCATCGTAGCGGGCTGGAGGTGCAGGGGGATCAGAGATAGGAGAGAAAGGCCAAGCTTTTTTGTGTTTGATGGAGGCCTTATCGTGCAGAACGCTGGCCCCTTATCACTCCCACCCAACCGCTATCAGGCAGCCCGCCTGGCCCTGGATTATCCCTCAAGGGCAAATCCACCTTTACTCAATCATTTGCCATCTCTTCACATGCCACACACTCCCCCTATTGCTTCAGAAAAAGAATACTTGGAAGCGTGCATGCAAAGAAAGTACAAGAAAAGGAGTTTAGCAGTGTTTAGAATTATTGTAGTTTATCACTAGGCAAAGAAAATAGCAAAATAAAAAACAGAAGATGCATTTAGTGTTTTAATATTGAACTGAGCAAAGTATTCTTAATGCCTATTAAACGAATGGTTAGAAGAAGCAAGGCTCAGCGGTTTCATAGGGCTTTTATGTGAAGCAGCCGTGTTTATGAAGGGTAATGCTAAGCACAGCACAGTGTCTGAGAAGTAAACATCTTGCCTTGTGTCTCTTTCAAAGATCCAAATCAGCATCTGACAGGTTGCCTATTCTTGTCACCGCTGCATGGTCTTGAAAAGTGTTTCCACTGCATTTTCATCCAAAGACTATCGATTCTTTCAGCAAAGCAAGAAAGCGAAAGAAGCAAGAGGTTAATGTCACGGGATGACTAGTCGATCGTTCCGGCATTTGCGGTTGAATAGTTGGTTTGGACCGTTAAAATAGCTAACGCTTCAAAATGTCATCATTTAAACGTTCTTTTTTTTGGAGCTTTTTAATATACAGACCTTTTAAGCTTTTAAACTTGCTTGTAGAGAGAAAAATAAGTGGGACCAAGAGGGAGAGAGAGAGAGAAGCAACATTGGAAAGTGTTAATAATGGGTACTTTTCCTGGTGTCAAGGGTAAAAGTCAGAGAAACATGAAATGGAGGAGAAGAAAATGGGAAGATGGCGAGTGAGGGAGGGAAGGGACATAAAGAAGGAAAGAATGAAGTTAGCAGAGTTAGCATCTTGAGAGGCAGCAGGATGAGCAGAGTGTCATCTCTGACATGATTTCTTCCTCAGTCCTCCACCGTTTCAAGTGCTCTCTGGATCCAGGCTATTAGCCCCGTCCGCTGCAGGAGTGGGCCCTGGGCTGGACGCTCACTAATGGTCCTGCGGGAAGAGGTGGAGGAGAGAGCGGGTGAAGGGAGAGAAGGATGGAGGGGGGCCTGTTGTTAGCCCAGAAAGTAGAAGAGTGTGGTAGAACTACCAGCAGCCTTCAACAGCTCTGACAGAAGCTAGGGAAGATAGGAGATCATGGACTCCATTACAGAGATGAGAGACAGTTCTTCTTTTTTCTCCTCTGTAAGATGGACTTTTCTGAGGCCCGCTGTGAACAATAGAGTTTCTCATTCTCGGTCCATATTATTTCTGATGTACCACATCTATGGTTCTCTATAATGTTAAATGTGATGTTGTTTAAGATATTTTTGTTATGTCTTCCTTTTAAAAGGTCTTGGTTTCCTGAAACAATATCAAATCTATATAGATTTAACAAGGCGTTTAATATGCAAGCATCCACATCAGTATTTTTTTCATTGTTTAAAAGGAGCCATGGTATGGGAAACTGTTTTTGTTGGATTTTTTTCAAAACTGGAAGTCTGTAATGCAATGCACTTAATCAGCTAAGTAACGAGCTCCTCCTGAAGTTGAAGTGGAATGCGTTGAAGCAGGAAATATGCACGACACGGCTACTCCAGCAGCCAGCGATCTCAAGGAGTTATTGTTCATCTCCTCAAATGCTTTTTGTTACAAATGGGCTCCATTTTTCAAATGTTAATACTTCCACTCCTTAGCTAGTACTCATTAAAAACACATAGCCCATAATTAGCCACTTTCCAATAAAGATAATGCAGAGAGCCATGTGGGTTTCTGAAGAGGAATGAGCTCATTGAGACAAGTTGAAGTTGAGACCATGGTGAAATAATAGAATAAGGGAAGGAGTAGGAGTTTAAAAGGCAGAAATAGCTGCTTCTTGCTACTGCTTGAAGGTTAAAGGACAAAGCTTATATTCAAAGTGCGTTTGTGGGTTTCAAATGAGGTTAAAACTTCTCTTCTTCAGCATAGCAAACTTAGAGAGGCCTGACAAGGAACAAAAATGTCTAAATGCAGAGCCTGCACTTTGCAAAGACCCTGTTTCCCTTTCAGTCTGAGTCTAAGAGAGAAAGATTCCTTCCCATGGTTCTCTCTCCCTATTATTGCTTTCTCTCTACTGCTATTATTTGTCTTGTTAATATATTTCTTATCCCCTAACCTTATTCACTATTTGAATGCCCTAGTCGACAGCATCTATCAGTTTTTATCTCTCTGTTACTGTCTCTTACATTCTCTCTCTCACTCTGCCCCCATCTCTCCTGCTCTCTTTTTGAGTGATGTTGTATTAAACACATCAGTGAAACTCAGTCTCACTCCTCTCTGTTCCTCTGTCTCTGTGCTGATAGCTACAGCTCCACTGTCCTCTTTTCCAGTCATTAAGTCCACTGAGGACTGGGAAGTGATGGGACTTTCAATGAGCAGACTCTAATGCGCAGTTAGAGGGTTGGGTTTTTGCTCAGGTTCGCCACCTCTAATGTGTCCACCGCTGAAGCACTGAAGGGACACTCACTTTTTTCATCAGTGGATAAACTGTTTGCCTCACTGCCCTCCTAATTGTCTAGGAGTGCACTTAGATTGTACGAAGGGAAGTGCCTTTCAACTCCTGACTAACAGTTCTGCCTGCGACCTCCAAATGATGCTGTGAAGTTTTATTTTGCTTATCTCTCCAAAACTGTTTACCCAAAGTTTTGCACTATAATAAAGTTTTGCACTATAATTTTCTGTCTCATGCTTCATTTAGTAACTGAAAGTGTATACAGTTATGCAACAGGCCACTCACTGTTTTGATAAAATAATGAGATGAATTTCTCTCTCTCTCTCTCTCTCTCTCCCTGCTCAGGTGTCAGATCGCTGTGTGGTGGCACTGGTACCGAAGCAGACATCTTCCTACAACATTCCTCCCTCAGCAAGTATTTCCCGCACATCCATTAGCAGATACGGTGAGTGCTTCCATGGAACCATGGACAAAAACTACTTACATCCCATTATAAAGGGAGAGTCCTAAATTCCATTTGCAGTTAATAGTTTGAAGACGAATTCCCATTAGCAATATTGATTAAGTACTTGTATTAATTCTGAAAAACAACTAAAATCCATGTGAAAACACTTTCAGAAAGGCTATGTAACATGACTACTCCGGCCCCGTGTCAGTCTGTGTGCAGCATTATATGATGGCTCTGATAACAGTGTTTACATATGTGTGTGTGAGCTGTGTGCTGCAGTTTGCTTTACAGCCCAGAGGAAGCCCTGGGGAGGCTGCAGGGAGCCAGAGAGAGAGAGGAAGAGGTGTTAGCATTTACCAAAAAGCCTAGTAATGCTAATTCCTCAGCTGACTTTGGATGCTAGCCGTAATGGGCAGACACACATTAGCACCCTCCCTTAGCGCAGCTCTGAGGGAGTGCCACAGGGCTCCCCATCTGGTCCTCTCTCGTTTTCCAACACAGAGCTGCAGGCCATTCTCTGATTGCTAATTATGCACCGCAAATTATACTTCACACGGGCGAAAGCCGCAAACGACACACAGCCAAATACCGCAGCTCTGATTGGCCGCAGCCCGGCGCGCATCGTCACCTAGCAACGCTGCCAGCTTCACGCAAATATGTCACCCACCTTCAACTGGCTGTATCAGTGTGAAAACGTGTCCTGCCATGCAGGCACATTAAAGACCCCAGTTAATCAAAGCCCTGGAATGAATTTCTCACATAGGTGCAGTTTAACAAACATAATTATCTTTCCTTATCATTTACAAACAGACTGACATTTAAAATGCAGGTTACAAAAGGGAGCGTTTCAAAAGAGGAAAAACTCTGGCAGATTAGAAACTCAATCAGCACATGTTAAGGGATATTTCAAGCCAGAAATCCCGATGCGTTTGAAAACCAGTCATTATTTGCGAGCCTCACACTTCATTTAGCTCCTCACATCCCCACATTACATCCCTTACAGCGTTTTAAGCATTAGTACTGCAGAGTTTTCATGGTTGCAAGGGGGCACTTCAACTTGTTTTATGACAAAGGGCTTGTTGCATATTTTAGGAAAGTCATAAAATATCCATGAGGTGGCAAAGCAGAGCGCTCTGTCTTTTTTAAATTTTATGGTGCAAGTGTGTGTGTGTGCATGATGCACATAAAGCAGCTCTCTCAGCCCGGTTGCCCATCAATCACAGCATGGCACGGTGGGCACAGCTGCAGCGAGGCACCCGCTGATTGATTCATATCAGTTTAATACCCAACACTTAGCATTTTGCCTCAATTTACTATGCCAGCCCCCCAGCCCAAAATAGCACATTCCCCCCATGATCCTGACTGGTGTTAGAGAGAGGTGAGGCACAATTACAGCCATGCAGGAGCAAGATGTGCTATTTGACTGGAGGTAAAAAGCTTTCACTCTCAAAAATATGTAGACACAAACCCATATAAAGAGTGTATGATATGCACAATATATTAGATTCAAGATTCAAGATTTTAATTTGTCACATGCAGAGTCATACAGCTACAACACGCAGTAAAATGTGTCCTGAACACGCAGTGAAATGTTTCCTGAACACGCAGTGAAATGTGTCCTGAACACGCAGTGAAATGTGTCCTGAACACGCAGTGAAATGTGTCCTATTAGTATTGCAAGTGTGCAGTATAGCAAGATTGCCAAAATCCTCAGGCAAATCAATAATGTGATTACAATAAAGCATTTCCTATGTAATTACACACTCCCACATGCCAGTGTGTAACCAAACATAAACTCCAATCCATAATGTGGATCTATCTATACTTCCTAGGTGAACACACACAATTCAGGAATATTACAGTTTTTGAAAAAACATTCGTAAGCATTTTGGTGGGGTTCCTGATAGAACGTAATATAAGTTCTTTACCCATTTAAAAATCTTCTGTTGCTCCTGCATCAATGGAGTCTCTACTCATGAGATAAACTGGCCCATAGATAAAAATGAAAGAATTTCATCACATCCCTATACCTTTAGGGGCAAAAGTAACATGTGTTTTGTTCGTAGTGAAAATCATTACAACCTCTACAGAGAACACACTTTTTAATGTACCATTACTGTTTATGTGCTGAGTTTGTTGGGAAGACATAAAACATAAAATGAGTACATTTCACATTTAGCTTTTCCCCCCAATATTTTCATCTCAGCCAAATAAATAAAAACTGCACAGAAAAGAGAACAGACTCTCTCAGTAGAAAGTGTGTTAGCTTATTTGCAGACAACATATCAAGTAATTTGATGGAATATATTAGATAGGCCAAGCCCTTGAACACCAGGCCTCATACTAAAGACACTGTAGATCTATTGCATGAACACACGAAGGATATCAGCACCTGTTCAGGCTAATACAGACACATTTAGGACTCACGCATTGCTCGTGCATTGCGGCACGGTGGCGCAGGGGTTAGCGCTGTTGCCTCACAGCGAGAATGTCCTGGGTTCGACTCCTGGGTCGGGCGCAGGGTCTTTCTGTGTGGAGTTTGCATGTTCTCCCCGTGAC
>JBBKCR010000128.1:16746367-16759074 GCA_037577295.1 Ladigesia roloffi | reverse complement strand
TCTCCTGGTCTGTTTAAATGTTATGTTTCCATAATATTAGGGTAGCTTCTTTAGTTACAAATGTAAAAGTGTAAAGTATTTTATGACAGAAGCAAGAACAGCTTGAACATAAGTAATCTTAAGTGATGACCTAATTATCCAAAAACTTTATGCCAGTCTTTAGTTGGGAATTAATTTTAATCTCACTTCTAACTGCAGAAATGTGTATTGTGCAAATGTGAATCACTACTTAAAATGTGTCAGTAGAGCTTAAAAATATAACATTTGTCCTTTTTTTTCAGTCTTCCCTTGCGATTTTGGGTGAACGTAATCAAGAATCCTCAGTTTGTGTTTGACATCCACAAGAGCAGCATTACGGATGCCTGCCTGTCTGTTGTAGCCCAGACATTTATGGACTCGTGTTCAACCTCAGAACACAGGCTGGGAAAAGACTCACCGTCCAACAAGTTGCTATATGCTAAAGACATCCCTAACTACAAGAACTGGGTAGAAAGGTAAGAAAACTTTGGTTTATATATCTTTGCCTTTAACAGTTCCGTTTCTAGATAAGTGTGGTAATAAATCCCTTTCCCCTTAACCTGCACAGGAGCTGTAAGACAGTTGTAGCTAATGAGTAATGGAAACTTACACTTTTCATACTATATATCATCAAACTTATTAAGTATTCAAATACATTTGCTTTGAGGTGTCAGGGGCTGGTTGACATACAGACATCCATAAAAAAATAGACAGATTTTGAGGTTATGATGTTTAATTTCTCTGTTTTTATATTTTACTGTCAAACGGTCACTTTGAATTGTAAGATTACTGTGTGTACTAAAAATATGCGGCTTGTGTTGATCGCCCCCTGTCTGTGTTTGCAGGTACTACGCCGACATTAACAGACTGCCAGCCATCAGTGACCAGGATATGAACGCTTACCTGGCTGAGCAGGCACGGCTTCACTCTAACGAGTTCAACATGCTGAGCGCTCTGAACGAGATCTACTCTTACGTCAGCAAGTACAGCGAAGAAGTGAGTGGCTGCAAACACACACATATACACACACATACCTGCATTTACACGTACAGAGACACCACGAGAGTGAAGAAGAAGGATGAATAGGGGTCTGATGAGAAAGATTACCCACAGGCAGATCACTGACAGACTCTCCTGCACAAAGTGCGGCAGAGTGGGCTCCACGATGGAGATGTTCCAGTCATAATGGCAGCTCCACTCTGGGGACCCATTAGCCTGACCTTTACATTAGACTTCATTGAAAGGATCCCTGAGAGCAGAGAGATGCAACACTGCCAGCATGGTGTCTATTTCTTTCTCTCAATTTCTCTCCCTCCTTCACTTGTATCTGTTTCTCTTATTGCTGACTGGTCCGCTACATATAGAGACATTGGATTGAATAGGAGAAATGGCAAAATGAATGTCATTAGTTTGTTTAAGTAAGCCTGAGTGAGGTCTTAAGATGACATGCGTTAAAGATGCAGTAAATGTATTTTGCATTTTCAAATAAAATACCCAGAAACTATATATATATATATATATATACAGGATTCAGCTGAATTGTTTCAGTTAATTAAAGAAATAATCCACACATAGAACCAAGACGATGGTGCAGAAGCATCAACCTGTTTGCTTCTATTGTATACGTGTTTTGTGCCACAGGTTTTAATAAGTGAGTGCAGTTAGGGCGACAGAAGACAACCCGCTTCATGGAACCATACCAGGCTACAGTACTGAAGAGTACTCAGATTGAAGTGTGCGTTGTCTACTTGTGTGTGTGTGTGTGTGTGTGTGTGTGCAAGTGAAATGTAACAAGCCCTTCATGTAGCTAAAAATACTAAGGTCTGTAAGGCTCATCCAGTGATGCAGAACGTCCTCTGTGACTCCACTGGAATACAAAGGAACCCTCCTCCAGCCCCGGCCCTGGGGGACCCCTGCACTGCACAGCTTAGCAGCTTCCCTGCCCTCACTCACCCGATTCAAGTGATCAACCAGCCATCAAGTCCCTTTATGAGTTAAATCAGGTGTGCTGGAGCAAGGAGAACACAGAACACAGCGATGCAGGGGCTCAACCGGCCTGGAGCTGTGAACACAAACATAAAAGATTCATTGCTTCTGCTGTATATTTAATACACTGCTCACTGGACGGAACACTTTAAGAAGTATCAGACAGCTGCCAAATCTTTGGCGCTCACACACTCTGACCTTAGACTGACCATTCTAGGTTAGAGTGACTACCAGGAGTGGGTAATATGGTAAAAATATTAATGAAACTTTTTCATTGTTAATGAATTTAGGTCAGAACAGAATTTTTAACTCTGAAGATATTCTGGTCCAGTATACACAATTATTTTTGCTTTCTTATTGATAAATTCATTAAATTAATGCGGCCCCTTATAGTCACGCGTGAACACACCACAGCACACAGTGTGAACAGTGTAAAATTCTTCCTCTGTGTTTAACCCATTCACCAAGTGAAGCAGTGGGCTGCCACCAAAGAGTGGCGCCGGGGGAGCAGTGTGTGGGGGGGACCTCCGCGATAACACTAGCAGTTGTGGGATTCAAACTTCCACAGTTGGAATTCAAATTCACAACCTTCAGAGGCTACACCCTAACCACTAGACCACCAGCTGCCATTTTTATAATTGTTAAAAAATTGTTGTCACCTTGGTTTTGGTTTTTGAACTAAAAACGTTTTACTTCCCTTAATTACCTAGAATGTATTATGAGAGAATGTTTATTATTGAATTTTTACTTCATTATTACTGTCATGGAGGGATATCATTCATGCTTTTTTTGAAGCAATAAACCATGTCTTGTTAAGAATAAATTCTATGACATGACAAACTTTAACAGAAGTTTTAATCATCTATGCTAGTCATCAAATTTGAGGAACGCATTACCACAATAATCAAGATTGTTTTATTGCTTAGCATCTCACTCTAGTGCATGTTAGTGTGGAGGATAGCTACCTCCACACTGCAGGAGTCCATGTTAGGCCAGCAGTGCAGTGTGACGTCCGCTTTTAATGGCTTCCAGTGAAAGCAGGCTCTGCATGAGCTCCATCTTGGCTTAGTGAAAGTTCCCGTGATGAGCCAGTTTCCTATTATTCCACCTCTTTGATATGCTAATTAGTGGCAGACCCCAGTCACGATGTCACTTCCCTTGGTGTTACTCTGACATGGCCCTGAGAGAGAGAAAAGACCCGTCACACTCCCCACCCCATCCCCCCCACCCCCAGCCGCCCATACCCCTCCTCTTCTGCCGCGCCTCCATATACTTGCCTCCACTAGGGACAAAATGGACAGATGAAACAGAAAAATTGCACCATGGGAGTTATCTCTTGATCTATTGGCTAGACAGAGACATTGACATTTCTCCCTTAATGTTATATTAATGCCGGAAAGTCTCAGCACATCCAGCAGTGCCCAGCGGCTGCCATGTGTCAGCATTTCTGTCAGCGGCATGCAATCCAAACTCTTGCCCTGTGCTCTCTGTATAGTTACCCTACGTTCCATCCCATTATGCAACCTATGTATTTCCATTCATTCTTTTGTATCACATTCCATACTACACTATCATGATGACACAACATTTAGGAATTTTAAATAAAGAGTTAATGTGCTAAATGTACTGTTGATTAAAGGGATTTTAACATCAATGGTCAGATTAAATAAACATCCTCTTTGCTATCCTATTAATTATATCGAATTATTATATCCTAACATCATTTTGTACATCGCTGGGAATGTTTTTTTTGAGAATGTGTATACAGTTCTCAGATTTTATTATGCATTATGCATTTACATTTGATTTGCATTGCATATCAACAGGTCCAAGTGTTGCTGTGACCTTTGTTTAGACAAAATTAAGTCATATTTTCCCTCTGATGTTACCTTTACTAAGGGTGTACATCTTAAATGGAACATGACTAGTGTACAAAATGTTTATTCTTTTTGGAATATTAAGCAGTTTGTTTAATCAGATTAGCTAAATAAGAATCTCCTCGTCCATCTTCACAAAAGATGTATTACACTGATCTACAAGTGCAAAATAATTTCAGTTAAATGACATCATGTTTTTCCCATCACCAGCCATAATTGTGACGTTTTGAGCAACATAATATTCATATCATAATTTAGCAAAATATTCAATACTGGGTGCCTGCGGAGTGATAGTCGCTGGTTGTCCTCAGATCAGTGATTAAATGCTGTCTTATCATAATCAGATTGCTACTGTCTGTCCTGAAGTGAGCGGAGATGGGACTCGGGCTGGATATTAATGAGCGTCTGATTTGCGTCCCCAGATCACATTGGCACTGGAGCAGGACGAGCAGGCCAAGAAGCAACGGCTGGCCTATAAAGTGGACCAGCTCATAGCCGCCATGTCCCTGGAGAGCTGAGAGCAGCCGGACCAGACAGCGCAAAGGAACACAGTCCCAAACACCGATGCGAAACCTTTACCCAAAGCCTTGTCCTGAAACTCAAGTGGAAAAAGGGGGCACAGCTGGCTTGGGGGCCTTTCGCCAGCGTTGGCTTGGTTATTTTTGTTTCCTTGAAGTCCAAAGGTTACCTCGGCAACACCACTGGAAAAGACCGCAAGCAGCGAGATCATCTACTTTCGCCTTTAGACCTACGAGAGGAATGAAAGTGGAGATTTACCGTTGCTTAAAAGAAGACATGCTGGGCCCAGCGGCTTTCTGAGGCAACCTGCATGTTTCTGCGTTTGTTTTAGGGTTTTTGTTTCTTTGTTGTTTTGGGTTTTTTTCTTTATGGGTCTAGCTTTGGAACAAGCTAGCGGTTGGAAGATTTGGAGGAAACTTCAACGTCTACAGCCGCTCCTCCTAATCAAAGTTGCTGTCGGCATGTCGAGAAGAACCGAAGAGAGACAGCCAGATGTGCAAATGCTTCAGTTTAAATCCAGCTTTTATTTCCAAATTTTTATTTTTATACACGAGTCTCACTTATTTCATTTACTTCTGTTGCCGCGTGCCTCCAAAATGTTATTACCGTAGTGACGTTTGTAGTCCTCCTTGCTGGCTAAAGTGAAGATGCTGATGACGAAGAGACAGTTGCCACATTTTGTCTTTCCAAAAACAGGAGGTTGTAACCCACCCTTGTGCATGAATATTGATCATACTTAGGAAACGAACTTGGGAGAACTCAATAGGATCTTGAGGGATCTCAAAAGGAATCATCCATATTTTCAGAGAGCTAACTGACAAGGTCCAAGTTTGTCCAGCATGTGTCCCATGTTTGCCATTGACCAGTTGCAGAAAATACTGTCAGACTGGCCTCACAGACTGCAGTCTTTGTCTTTATGTCCTGTTTTCTACGTGTAAGCGTTTGTGAATGTAAAAAAAAGAAACTTGTCCTTTGATTTATTTGTTTTGAGGAACAAAAGGGGTCAGTTGAACTGATCTCAACGGCAGAATGGCCAAAAGGGCATGTAATGCTCTTTAATACTCAAACTCCCATCCCCATCCCTGATTATATTGCCAAAATGTGCTGAAAAAGCTGATTTCAATGCTCTTTACCTTACATGGGTTTCAGTGATTGGACAGCAGCAATGAGATTGCCCTTTAGCTCTGCTAGTGAAGTGAAGGAGTAACACTTCCTAAGAGGGAGGGAAGCTCACCTCAGTACTACATACCAGGCAGTATTACTTAATACGTATGGTCCAGCGTTGTGTGTGTTTTGCATGCATTATGAAGTACCTCATAAAGGAAAAGCTAACGTCTTCGTTCCCATCCGCTCATATTCTCAAGTGCCAAGTGTGAGCGGTGCAACTTCCATCCACACAGAACCGCTCTCCAAAAAGAGCGCGTCCTGATTAAGTGCCAAAAGCTCAGTGGAGATGATTCAAGGACATGTTTAATGCTTTATTAAGGGAACCAGTAACCTTCCAACTTGAACAGTGAGGACGCGGGGGGGCACTGAGGATAAAAGAACTGGAAATGGCTGAAGTAGCTGAAACTGCTGTTTGCCGCTTCCCCGCTACAGCCAAGAACCGGTACGAGATGTGATTTGTAAAATACGATGACTGGAGTTGTGATAGCTTGGCTGTGTATGTTTGTTTTTTTTTTCCTTTTTTTCCCCTCCTCCTCTCCAACATGAAATATGTCAACAGCAAGCATGAACAAAAGATGTCACAGCTTTCATATTTAATGCATGATGTCAGGTGGGGCTGTTTTTGATGATCATCCTAACTGTGATAGACAAGGTCGTTAAAGGTTACAGGCAGTGGGGGATCACAGTGCTCTGCTTTGGAAGCTTCCTCGCATACTGCAAAACTCATGTGACGTGACCGTTTACGTGTTTGTAGATGAACGGCGCTTAGAATTTAATATTTAGATAAAACAAAAAATGGACTCATTTTGGAAATGGCAAGCCATTAGTGGGATCGAACTCCCAACGCGTCGCCCATTTTTTTCTAGTTTGTCTTCGCCTCATCGGCAAGTCAACTCCATCCGAGACAGATGAAGAACTGGGAGTAGATGAGTGAAAAAAGAGGGAGGATAAAATGAAGGGGAAAGACAGGTGACGAGAAAGTGGATGCTTTATTGTTTGGGGAGAATAGAAATGAGAAAGGGAGAGAGAAGGAAGGGATGAGAGACAGAGAGAGAAAGAGAGAGAAGCCCCCTTAGTTTCAGTTTCCTGCTCGAGCTTTGAAGCTTGACTTTGATCTCAGCTAGTCATGTGCACACTGAGATCAGGAGATAAAAAAAGCTAACACACTTCAAAAATAGGAGAGAGAAAGGAATTAATGTGTCTAGCCAGGGAGCATTAGTTAGGCAAGCACTGCGGGAATTCCCACTGTGTATATATATATATATATAGATATAGATATATATATATATATATATATATATATATACATTGAAAAAGCCCCACTGCATGGATTTCATCATATGGAGAACTTCTCTCTCGCACTCAAAAGTCATGCCGTATTCGAGTGACATCAGGAAATACTGAAAAGCATCCTGCTTCAGGCTATCGTTAGTCTTCCTAGATTTTTTGCTTTGGTTTGGTTTTGTTATTTATTTTGCCAGACAAGCCCTTTTCAGCTCTAGCAGTCTTAAGCAGACCTCTTATTCATTAGCTTCTTTCCTTTTCCTGCAGTGCCAATGCTAACTTTGATACACACCAATTAATATAGAGTACATCTCTCTCTGAATTGTGCACTAATAAAAAATAAAAAAATACATGCCTTTCAAGAGAAATCTGAAGCGTCCAAAGCTGCCAAACCACAGCAAATTCTTGTTAAGATTCATTCTATGTATCCAAGACCAACACGAACATGTTCCAATGGAGTTTTAATGGTCAGAACTTGATTGGTAGTTAATAAGCAACGTGAGTCATGTTCAGCTAGGTTTGGGCACATTATGATGCACATCACAAACTTTTAAGCAGTGTTTTAAACAAGTAGAGCCACATTTAAAAATGCTAATATTTCAACTGAATGTTTCATATTTTGCACTGAATTATTTCCATTTACGTAAGACCAGTCTCTCCTGACAACCGGGCCGTAGAAATCAAGCTCTGTCTAAATTGTTGGCCAGTGGTGTGGAAATCCTAACGATACCCAAGATATGCTCAGAGAAATATGTTAACTCTGTGTCACCAGCCCCAATTAAAATGATGGCAGTTTGTGGTCAGATTTCAGAATACAGTGTTCACATTAGTGCAGCAAATGTGCATTATGTGCTGCCCTGTACAGAGGCAAGACTGAACTACTCCAGCACTCAAGGCAGCAAACCAGCCAACTGAAGAATTCAAATAAACACCTAAAATCTCATTTTAATTAATAGTTTAATGAGACATAAGCTAGAGTTTTCTTGATAGTCTCCAGCAGTTGGATGCCAGAAAAATCTCATCTTGCCTTTGGCTGTGCTTTGATAAGCAGAGTGCTGGGTTAGTGTCCCCTGAACTTCTTGCTGTTTGCTGCACAGCTCTGCTCAGTGTTGTGCAAATGTGCAATTTGTTGCTTGAGGCTAGCTGTGTGAGGAGAAGACCTAAACCATGGCCTCAAACTGTCTTAAAATACTGTCAACCATATCAAGCCCCTCTGATTCAGCCAGTCAAGGAGAAGTTAATTTGCTGAGGATGTTGTGGCAGACCAGGGTTGGTGACTATTGATATTATTATGCGTATAATTGTGGAATGTATCGCTATATTCCATTCTTAGTAAATATCTCTGTCATTTCTTATTCTAACATGCTGTTTCCAGACAGCGCATGATGTTTCGCCCCCCAAAATTCAAAGTATGAGGCAGCTGTTAGAAATGTTCAAAGTGATTGGTATTAGCATTAGCACTACACAACTCTCCATTTGGCTGGAAGTCCAGTTTTGTGCATTTTTTTAAGGTCATGTCTTGCTGTTGGTGGTTGAGTAGCATGCTACAGAATTATACTCATGTACTCTTCATATTACCAATCTCACCATTCAAACAAATAAGAAAACAAGTAAATACATCAACAAAAGGGAACGGTTCATGCAGTCCAAAAGCTACCCGGAGTGTAAGTTTGAATTACACGCAACTTTATAAACGAAACTTTGTTTGTAGACACTGGAGGTCTGTAATATACTTACTACAAAAAATAATAATGACCATGATGATAATAGTACTTATGGCTGTCTGTTCTTGTTGTTTTATAAAAGTGTTGTGAAAACTGTAAGAAAGTTAAAGTATTTAAAAAAAAAAAAAAGTTTGGTCTTTTTTTATTATTTTGCTTTAGTTTTGTTATGATAATATATTACTGTGTACCTATTGTAAATATGAAGCACACCTATTTTGCAAGCCAAGGATTCACTTTGTACTGTTGTTATATATAAATAAATTTTACTGGTTTAAAAAAGGAAGTGAAAATTGAAGGTTATTTAAAGACAGGTGTGTGTTGTGCATGAGTCTTTCCTCGAGGTGTGGAGATTCAAAATATAGGATGAAAACATTCGCTGCCAAATGTTTTGCAGGTTAAAAAAACACATATAAACACATATAAAAGCCTATGAAAGATTGACCGTGTCTAATGTTTCATTGAGGCACGCCCTAAAACGTGACCACTACTGGCATGCTTAGAAATATAAACACGAGAAGGACAAACATCTAGGGGGGAAGATCAGAGAACACACAAATTATCTTTACAACTAGTCAAATGTCTATTTAACACTGTAGCTTCACACTTAAAGATTCTTTCACATTTTACATTACATTCTTTTATCCAAAGTGACTTACAATTTGAGGAAACACTTTATTTTCAGGACAGTGTGACACCCAGAGGAGAGTTATAAGTGCTAAAATCTATATCCATCTGCATAATTATGGCATCTGTAAATGCCTGGCGTTTTTATGAAGCTTTTCTAAGAGCAGAGACAAGTTCTCCAAAACCACAGCTGGATATGCTGACCAATCGTTTTGAGGGTTTGCCATGGTAAAGACTGTGATATATATATCTGATATCATATTATACATTGAAGCAGAGCTTCAAATGGAACCAGTGTGGTCAGATTTTTTCATTTTTCTTTGTTTGCAACCCCAGGGAAGGCAATCCAAAGGCCCTGTTAATCGTGTTATATACAGTATAAAGCGTTAAGGGCTTATAAATCTGTTGTGACAACCAGAAGACTTAGACTGAGTTGTAGCTGAATGAAGTTTGAGCAAAATATCTGACCATAAAAGATTTTGCAGGGATTAGGGAAAAGGGTTTCTTTGGGGTTTTTTATGTTCCAGATATTTTAACAGTTCATTTGCAACAGTGAGCATGAGACACTGCAAAGGATACATGAAACTGCGATAATAGGTCCTTGTTGCTCCATTTGTGGCATTTTCATATTTTCAAAAGTACTGAAATGACCAGCTTGCCATGTGCATTCCTTTCACAATGAGCACATCAGTAAAATGATCAAAAATAGTTTGGAGTAAAATATTTGTATGTTTTTTCTGTCTCACATGCAGTTAGTATTCTGAAGGTCAAGTTATTCCACACCAAACACATCTAGCCACGACTTTATGGAGCTTGCTTTGTGTACTGGTTCACAGTAAGGCTGGATTAGAAAAGGTTCTATCCCAAACTGAGGTCACAATGTTGGAATTTTGGTGTTGTCCAGAGTTTCATGGTATATTGAAGCATTGAGGTTGTCCTTCACTGGAAGCAAATCAGTTGTCCCAATACTTTTGTCCATAAAGTTCATCTTTCTGGTCTGACTGTAGGAAAGTGTGATAGGGCTAACAGTTACTGACTGTTGGAGGTTTTGTCACCATAGCCTTGAGTCTCATAGTGAATCTTTGCTAATCTTTTCAGGTAAGACCACAAACAAATCTACCTCACAGAGGCAGGCCTATAGGCCCTTGGGATGCCTGCCCATTCATTCCACTTAGTCAGGGTTAATCCTAGCATGCAATTTAAACCCTCCCATCAATGAACGCTCACACCCGGGCAAGCAGCGTAACAAGATAAGCGATGGTGCTAATGCAGGCTGGTGCTGTAGTTTGTCTTCCTGGCCCGCCATTAGGCTTGGCTAGACACTTCTTCAACACGGCTCAGAGACAAATTACATTGCAGAGGTAAATGGAGTAATGGCTGCTGATTCAATGCTTGGGCAAAATACTTTGCAGGAGCCACTAAGGGCTGAGGTAGATGCCGTCAACTTTCGATCTGTACAAACATTGCTGTGAGGCTCGGTCGTAGAGTGGAACATTTAGTGAGGGTAAATGCAACCACAGGAGGCTTTAATCCTCATATGATTGTGGTATTGTAGTGTTCATTAAGATCGACTGCTGAGCTCAGTGCATTCAGCTTGCTCAAGTCTGTCGCGATGGGCCGTGATCTGTTACTATCTATTCCTGACGGCCTGCGGGGTGCTGAATGATCACCATCAGTGCTAAAAGCGCTGGCTAAATGATCTGTGAGCAAATGGCCGCTGCTGGACTACAATTTTAGCCGCTATGACTCGTCTATCAATGAGGTTTCTACATGTGGTCAATAGAGCAGCCAGGTCTAGCTCTAATTAGCAGGTCAGAGAAGTCTAATTCAGTCCATTCACCTTCACAGGCATTCATCAGCCGTCAGTATCAATAATTAAATAGGCTGCGTCTAGTAGCTGGACATAAATATTTTACCCGCTGCTCTTTTGCCAGAAGCCTGAATGCTGCTGAGTACATGGCCAAAGTGCAGCAGTGTCTTCCAGAGAAACTTCATTAGAGATCTTGAGCCTAATGTGAAATAGAGAGAGACACATTGAAAGTTAATGTCTCTTTCAGGTTTAAAAGTAGGAAATGTTGTCATTAAGACTCATTTAACAAAGTTAAGATCATTTGATTCCAAGGCTGTTTATGACAGAATTATACCGGCAACATTTTTACATCAGGATCAGTTTTTACCCCTGGGACTAGTTCTAATATAATTCTAATATATATATATATATATATATATATATATTTTTTTTTTTTTTTTTTTTTTTTTTTTTTGTGTAACATCATTTATTTTGGTTTGTTTTTTTATGGAATGGCAAAATAAAAAAATTATTTAATCACTATTTTGCAAGACTTATGATTCTGTGTAAGCACCTTACAGGGACACACACTCACACAAGCACACACAAACACACACACAGCCCTGCTGTTAGTGAAGGGAAAGGGTAATCCCTGTCTGAATGTAATCATGCACCACTGAGACCAATTCAAAACCA
The DNA here is from genome assembly GCA_037577295.1 of Ladigesia roloffi. Lineage (NCBI taxonomy): Eukaryota > Metazoa > Chordata > Actinopteri > Characiformes > Alestidae > Ladigesia > Ladigesia roloffi. Next base: position 16,747,390 of record JBBKCR010000128.1, on the reverse strand, counting down.
CATGGGGCTTAATGCCCTGTAATGCCTTTATGGGGAACTTGCAGAAGGCTGACAAACCATTCGTTATGGGTGCAATTCGCCCGCATGGATTAGGATGTAAATTCCAAAATAATTAATGCCAGTTGGCAAAGGGCATAGGCCCGTACTTCCTTTTCTTTATTATTTTTTTACATTCCCTCATTTTATATCTTGGTACACAGAACATGCCATTCCATACTTTATCCTTTCATTCCTCAGTGTAGAAAGCATGCCATTCAATTTGGAAAGCAGGCTTGACTAAATATTTCTGGTAATAATGAAAAAGTTCTGGCAATAATGAAAAATGTATCATTGTGATATTAATCTGTGCTCTTTGGTAAAGTCACATTAAAACGTGTTCTATTGTATTGAGTCAGAATGTGTTGGTGCTGTCAGGAAATACCATTTCGGGTCAATTCTGAACCATGATTTTACCTTATTGTTTACTAACATGAATCAGCTTATTTGATACTATTGGGCCAGCCCCTGTGGTCCCAGCACATTGATGGTTTTGATACATGTTGATTTAGGTTTGGTATTACAATACTGGATCAATTTTTCTGACACTGCCACACTGAGTCAGTGTTTTTTGTTACAATATCACTGAATCAGGATCAGATAGAGTCTGTTTTTTGGAATCTCAACACTGGATTGGAATCTTGGTATTACCACAGGGTTTCAGGTTCCTAATGCCAAATAAGTTTCCATCCATCTATTCATTTTCTACCCCTTTATCCCACACTGGGCCTAACCTTTTATCCCAAACCTTCTATCCCAGCTGCTACGAGCAAAGGCAGGGTACAGTCGCCAGCATGTCAAGGGCCACACACTCACACACATTCACAGTCACACCTAGGGGCAATTTAGTGTGCTCAATCAACCTATCCCCAGTCATGCATGTATTTGGTGGTGGGAGGAAACCGGTGTACCCGGAGTAAACCCATGCTGTCACAGGGAGAACATGTAAACTCCACACAGAAAGACCCTGTGCCCAACCCGGGAGTC
>JBBKCR010000128.1:16691723-16717226 GCA_037577295.1 Ladigesia roloffi | reverse complement strand
TTTACCCAGGCAACCCAGGCAAAGAGTCAGCTCTTCAGGAGAGTTTGAAGAGGAGAGAAAAAATGCCACATGACAGCACGAAGGCGCAGGACATCACAACCAAGATTTCACAAATGATCGCAATGAGTGACCTGCCATTCACCTTAGTATAGTACATAGAAATATCTGATTGGGACTCGGTATCGGTAGATACTCAAAATCAAATGACTTGAACTCCAGGGCAAAAAACCTGATTGGGACATCCCTACCCTAGGAAATTACAATAAGAAGCCTAAAGGTAACACAGCTTGTGTGGAATCCATCCAATGTTTCATTAACTAAAACAGAAAATGCTATAGTTTGATATTTACTAAAGCTGTATCCTTTGGAAAGCCACTTAAGTGCGCTACTGGGTACAATCCCATTGGTGATGTCCTATTTGAATACCTACCCCAGGTCTCAGAAATGCTCACACTGTTGGTTATCTGGACAACTCTCGGTACCTGCTGTCTCCCGTTTAGTTGTCAATCGTACTACAGATGGAGCACATCTTGATGCAGAGGTACTATTTTGGTAACAAACATCTGGGCCTCTCCATGAGGTGACACTCATAATTAATTTCCCTGCAATCAGCAAAAGTGTTTAATCAATTTGAAACAATCCTCATGGCTCTTGCAAAGCCGACTAAATGGTTCCAGCACTAATTACTGTATAAGTGCTGTGTCATGCCATCCTCTATAAATGATATAGCTCTTTGCTAATGTGGGTTGTTTTAGGACTGAGAATTATTTTTCCAGTAGGTACTCCATCAAGACACATCAAAAAATGATCACAACTGCAGCAGCAGTAATTGCAGTTGTAACATAAATGGCTTTCTGGCAGGGTGTGATCATTTCCACCACAAGAGATCCAAAAATTGAGGGCCTACATCAAGCACTCGAGAGCACTATGATTGTTAGGAGGTTGTGTAAGACACTTAAGGTTTGAATATATATTGTGCTCTTTGATAAAGATTTCCTTTAAATCCAGCACTCAGTCAATAAAGCCAGTCAAACAGCCTTCCTGTCAATATGAATGTCTATTCAAGCAATACACTATATTTATCTTTTTTAAAAAGGTTTACATCAATAGATATCACAATTTTTGCGAGTTTATTACTGATATTCTTTCAATTAAGTTTGGTAAACAATTGCATTTGCATTTACACACCAACAACATTACTTACTATGAATACCGTGTACACCAAAGTTCTAGCCTTGGGTTAGAATTAAAAAGTGTACCTCCATGTCCAGAGTAAGGAATTTACAGAACATAGTGTTGGAATCCCATTGCTTTATTGCTTAATCTCAAAACTCTCTGCATTGCTATTACAAACTATCTAACATAAATCCAGTTATGAGTAATATATTCAGCTGGATGGCCTTGTGGTTAGGGCATGAGCCCTGCAATCAGAGGATTGGTGTTCAAATCTCAACTTCTAGTGTCACTGCTGAGGTAACCTTGAGCAAGGTACAGTCCCCACCACTGCTCCCCTCGCACTTCATTGGCGGCAGCCCCCTGCTTCACTTAGTGAATGGGTTAAATGCAGAAAATACAATTCACGGTGTGTTGTTCTGGTATGACTATGCTTGTAACAAATAAAATTTGTATGTATTAGGACATACTGCTGTGAAACGCTTTAGAATAGGGTTTGGAATAAACATGTTTAATTTGGTGAATGCAGGTTTTGTGGAAATGTCAAGAATAGACCTCAGACCTGCTTCATCCAAAGAGATCTATGATAATATTTATTGCTTGTTCTAATATGCAATTCAACAAGTAATAGCTTTTCAGTAAAATATGATATGACATGATTGTGTCTACTGTGGGTGGCGGAAGTCTGGAACATCTGGAAACTACAAAATCTGTGTTTATATTACTGAGGAGCTTCTTGTTCAGCTGTTTTCAGAGTTTCTGCTTTTTGCTTTTGTTCTCTATTTAATCATTGAAAAGCATTTATTTTGTAGCTGTAATATTATTGTCCAGCTTTTGACAGAATGGTAAACGGACCATGTCAGTGTGTTTACTTTCGCCTCAAAGATACCTTAAAATGAATGAATGGGGATGGATTCAACCTCATGCAACCGTGTAGAAAATGTTCTTCCCCAAACTGTGTTCACAAAGATGGAAGCGTGGCGTCGTCGAATATGTTGAAGTATTTAAAATGCCCCTCACTGGAAGTAAGGGGCCAAGCCTTAACCCTGAAAAACAGGGGTCCCAATACTTGTCCATTGAGAGTTTATGGTTGAGAATCCACAGTCGGGAGATTAGCCAGAACTGTGACTGAGACTGAGACCATGGGAAAGGGTGGGACATGAGTGCAGTAGTCAGGAGGGCTGATCTGTGACAGCCCGCAGTCTGGATGTCTCTGTACATTAGCGTTCTAGACACAACTTCACATGAGTGAAAGTGACCATTTTGCCATAAATGAACACCACAGCACCAAATTCTTCCTCTCTATTGAACCCATTCACTAAGTGAAGCAGGCATCCCAGAAGATGGTGCCCAGGGAGCAGTGTGTGAGGACGGAACCTTGCTCAGGGTACCTCAGAGGTGCTTAGCAGTCTTGGGAATTGTACCCATGACTCCCTGATCGCAGGGAGAACGCCCAAACCACTAGGCCACCTCCATTCTTCACACATGATGGTTTGCACGTGCACTGACACACACAGGAAGGCCACTTCAGACGTCGCTACTGACGCATTTCAGGGAGGCATGAGCATACTTCTGTCTTTGCTATGGGACTTTCGCCAAGCTATGTACTCCTCCATGGATGACCTCAGCATGCAAGGGCGTGTCAGTAACAAGCCTTGGCTGCACATTCACACACCCATTCAAGCCAGAGCAATCCATCAACACACATGTATGCACTCTGAGGCCTATCCTGGGGCTTTCAGTTTCGCCATGCGTAAAACATGATGCAGCTCGGTTTAACAGGCACCTGTGTGCACACACGCTCAGCTGGTATACCTTTTATACTTTTAAATCCTACGTTTATTAAAATGTGTTTTATGGCACGATAACGAACCAGAGTTATATTTGGTTCTCTAAAGAAACCTTTAGACGAACATGGTTAATGTGAGACTGAAGAGCCTTTTTAGTGTTTAAAACTGCCACAGAATGCCAATCTCCAAACTAACTGAAGGATTGTTTCATAGACACATTTGTACACATAAGCTCAGACATTCAAACTGTCTGTCAAATTGTGGTGCCAATGAAACAAAAAATGAAACTTCTTGCTTTATTTTTTGGAAGAGGGAACTGTATTGAATTCAACTTTTTACTTGTGTTAGGAATCTGCTTGCAAAAAAAAAAATATTGTTTTACCAGCACATTTTAGTTTCAGTTTGATTTAACTCACAGTGCTGGATCAATTGATTACACCAGGGATAATAAAAAAAGAAATTCTAAGCTGGATAATTTCAGGATATTGGATGATAAACTGCTATTGGAGCAATCCGGGCCAGCCTTCCGGCAGCAGTGGGCCACTCTGATCTTTCTTGATCCTGATCTAGATCCATTTTTATCCTTATTATTGTTACTTTTTAAATACGATATTGAGCCCAAAGGAAATTACTTGAATCCTCTGTGTTTAACCGAATCACTTGAGTGAAGCAGTGTGTAGCAGCACCTGGTGTGGGGATTGTACTTTGCTCAAGGGTACCTCAGTGGTGTCATTGGGAATCCTGAGATTCAAGCCCACAGCCTTCTGACTGCAGGGGCCACTCCCTAACCAGCAATCCACCATCTGCCCCTAATTGCTACCCCATTTTTAATCTAATCTAAGAGATTGTCAATTGCATCAGTGTTGCCATTTACATAGTATTATTTCTGTCCTTTATTAAAAATACACTGCTATTTACTGTTCATCATAACTGTCATGTTTCAAATGAATGTGCATGAGTATGAATTCTAGGCCTGAAAATATTAGACACAAGTTGTTCAATGTGGCTGCATTTGTTCTGTGAAGCTGAAACGTAGTCAGGAACTCAGGAAGTGCTTTTTAAGATGGACCCCTGGGTGTGGCCAGCCTCATTCCAGTGTCCCAATAACATTGCAGTAAGAGATTACTTGCTCATCACTGTGCTTTACAGTGGTACAAAGGTCATATGTGCTCTCTGTTTTTTCCACAGATGTGAAGTTATCACCTGTTTTATTCACAGTAAAATCACCAGTGGCATTTTTTTACTGTGCATATGACTTGTATGCTGTGTGTGTGTGTCCACACCTTGCCTGTTTGTGCTGCTTCATATATGATCTTTTATAATGTATTATACAAATGTATTAAAATATCAAAAAGGACTATGAAATGTAGTACAACATGTGTTCTTTAGCATTACCAATTCACACAGTCAGGGGGGCTGGGACAAAAGGGCTGGGTCTCCTTTAATGAAAAACAAGAATTAAATACGGGTTTGCCATTTACATAGTGTTACGTTCTGTTGCCAAATGACTAGAAACACCTTTGAAAATATGCGTCCAGTACAACCCAATTATAAGCTCAAATTGCTGCATGCACGTGGCCTGCTTTCACAGCTCTGATGGGATCATGCCAAACTGCACAACAAACACCTTTTTCTTTTTTTCAGAAGCTCTAATTTTCACAATATTCGGCTGTAGGATCACAGCAAAGGCAATTAAAGGTTTTGTGCTTGAAATCTTTATAGTAAGGTACTTTGGAGCTACTCTGCTAATTAACATCAACTGTTAGAATTAAACTAAAAAAAATAATGTATACAGTGAATTATTATTATTACCCCACCACCATCAGCCTTACCCAACGCAACTGACCTTGCGTCTCGAATTCTGCACTTTAATAACTGTGGTGTTATTTAATTTAAACATTCCGATCTTCATTTTAATTTCACATTTTATTCAAATATGTTTTTTGTTATTATTGTTCTTAGTCTGACAAATCATTTTGTACAAATAATTTTGTCTTTTTAATCCATATGGTCGACTTTCACTGCATGTTGTGTTATTTTACAAATTAAATGTACAGTTTTAAATAATGAACATTGCATGAAAACAGACAAGGATATAACTAGATGTGAGACCAAAACTAAATCGGCATGTTGTTCGAATACAGACGCCTGTGAGTCCATATTAGGGAAAGTTTATTGAGAACTGCAACCCGATCCCTTCTGTTTTTCTCAGACACTAGAGGGCGCTCCAGAGAGAGCACCATTTTTTTTTTATTTTGACCAAACTGAATAAAACATCCTGCCTGAAAGACTACAGAAAAACTGTATTTACAGTTTAAGCAGTCAGCCCCATTCAATTCCTTTAGTTGCATAATATATTAAACTCTTCAAAAACTGGGGGTCTACCCATAGTCTGTACCTTTGTAGTATATCAGTACTGCAAAGATATACCCTAATACAGAGGAATACACAATGCTCTAATTTTCACGGTAGGGGTTTGGTAGTTTATTTCACTAAAAGATTCCTGTATTACATCATTTTGTGCTAAAACTAGTGTTGCTATGTCAATGTGTGTCACACCTAACTGCAGCCCTGAAGCGTAATTTACAGGTGCCATCTTTGACACACATAAAAAAAAAATGCTTTGAGACAGCGTCTCTCAAATCGCAGTATTTTTTTTGCCGTGTGTAGCTTCTCTTCCATCTTTTTAAACAGCTTTGTGGGACAACATCGTACTCAAAAGTCAAATAGTCAAAGTGTACTCCACTCTGACCCTCCGAATTGCATGCTACAACTCTAGTTAGTATCACTGGCATTAGGGCAGCTGGTGGCCTAGTGGTTAGATAGTTGCCCCTGCGAATGGAAGGTCTTGGGTTTAAATCCCAGGAACACCTGTGGCTCCACTGAGGTACCCTTGAGCAGCCCAGACACTGCTACCCAAATGCTGCATTGCTGGAAGCCCCCTGCTCCACTTGATGAATGGGCTAAATGCACACGTAGCTATGATGTATTCATGAATCATTATAAGAGGTCACTTTATTATTAGCTGTCACTGCACACCAATGCATGTCTTTAAAGCATGTTTCTGCAAAAAAATAACATGAAAGGCAAAAGAGTGTCCAAAAAACAAGCTAAAATGAGATCATCAACATACATAAAGGAATGTGAATAAATAGTGGGAATTCACTGTGGCGAGCTTAGGGTGGGTGTGAGATTCATCGCTGCTTTCTGCCTAAAAGTGTTAAGAACGATTGTCCAAGCTTAAGACGTTCTGTGCATGGCAGACTCCACTCAGATTCCCCCTTTTCAAAGCCAGCAGGCCTGATGTCATTAAATCAACAGTGAGGAGGGCCAGGAGTGCGCACATCAGCCGTGAGAGCCAGAGGAATCTGGAAAACATTGTCTCTCCCTCTTTTCCTCCATGATGCAATGCACTTTCATTTCCTGTTCCCCGTAACACCCTCAAGTCAAACGTCACCATAGCTCAGCTCGGAGCAGCAGGCCCCCATTCTTCTTCATTCCATTTATGCATTTCAGATCATTTATTTCTTCCAGACACTATCATCTGTTCTATCAGTGTGCACCAATTTTTCAGAGACTAGTTGAGCCTGATGTTCATGAATCCTCAATCATTTCAGCTGTCAAGTACGCCAGCATGCAAATTGCCTTTGGTTGTGCATATAAGCTGCAGTATAATGACTAACACTAGACCGAAGAGGAGAGTGCTGTAATTGTGTAACAGGCTGATCTACTCACACTTCACATGTGAGTGACACAGGCCCTGCTCAGTCACATGGAATAATGCTTAATGGAGTAAATTGACTGAGGCCTTACTTTGGTAAATGTCGCCCTCTGCTGGGAGCAGGTGGTATAAACACTTTAGAGATCAGGATATTGCTTCGAATGCGTTAGAAATTCAGAGGTATTTAAAGAAATAAACAGCATAAACCCAGCTTAAACACAATAAACTGATTATAGTATATTGTAGTATATATAGTAGTAGAGTATATATATATATACTATTCTTATTATTGTTATACACTGTCTGGACAAAGGTATTGGGACAACTGACCACTACTACACTACATTTTAATACGTAGCTGGTCGTATTAAAAAAACACAGCTTCGACACATATATGGAATATGGAATATACATATATTTTACTTAATTTCTCTTGATTACGGAGACTAGAAGAATAAAGTCTTATTTAAAAAAAAAAAATTTAATCTGTAGAAAAAGACCTCAGTCTTTTCTGAGTCAATATACACTGTACTAAAATACAATGTGCTATATATACACAAAAGCTGATTATACATACTATAAATAACTTACAAGTGAGTGAATCACTAATAGCACAAATGGTGTTTAGAAGTATGTTGTTGTATGCAGTAAAGATCAGTAATATGTAAGTAATGCACATACTGAAATGATTTAGCATTCATTTGGAAAAATTCAGATGACATTGCACATAGAAAGACTATTGCACATAATAAAATACTGCACATAAGGATTATGATTATGTTTGGTCACCCAATAAAACTACTGCACATATTTTTATATAATACAATTATTTAGCATTCATTAGAAAACTTCACGTAGTACGACAATGTATGAAATGCGTGCATTTAAAGCAAATAAGTTCAATCGAGTCAAAATGGTTCTGAGACACGTGATAAGGCAGAGTGTTTGTAAACACGCGTCAAAAGCATGTGATCCCAGTGACGTCAAACCGCGGTGGCCAATAAAAAAGCGGGGGTGTGTAAGGGGGCGTGGTTCCAATGTGGTGCTGTGGAAATTTCTATTAGATTCGACAAAGTGTGTGGGTTTGTGTGTGTGTGTGTGTTGGTGCGTGCGTGTCGTTTCCAACTTAATCAATCAAGACTATACCAGGAGCAGCATGTAACACGACCGCAATGAAGAATAACATCACCACCTGCTCAGGTGAGCGAATGTGGTTGTGCATGATTCAGTCAGGGTGTGTGTGTTTATTTCTTCATTGAGATTCATACCATCCACACTCGTAATTCACGTGTCACAGGTTTTACACGAGCCTTTTATTCTATCGATCCATTTCGAATAATCAGTTAAGACATCAATTAAAAAGGGAAGGGAAAATAACTAAATTATAGCTTGCTCACTATGGATAACCTGTTATTTTTGTGGTTTTTTTTGTTTTCTTGGGAATATGCAAAGGCCACTGTGCAATGTTTGCTTCGTCCGGCTTTATGTAGATTTGCTACATCCATATCAACCTCATTTGTAAGTTTATTTAGCTTTAAATATCAAGTGGGGTGAAGAGAACAAGTTGGTGATGTTCTGCCTCTGAATCCGTAAAAACGAGGCGAGGTGGGTACTGCGCGCACACACGCACACACACGCACACCCCTATGTCGCAGGAACCAGGGTTGATGCTGCGACAGAGGTTTGTGTGTGTGTGTGTGTGTGTGTGGCCTAGCCCTGACGTTACGCAGTTCGTCCTCGAGCAGTTTACGATTTTCGTGTCCTCATCAAAATGTAGTATAAAACCACAAAAACCGCTTAGCAACAGATACGCGCTACCGACGATGACAGGTTGGTGCTTTATTACATTTTATTTAAATGAATTAACCGATGCTGTAAATACGCCTCAGATTTCCTTCCTCTGAAAACTTAGTGGTAACGATGCGGTAGATTATGTTCGCATGCTCATTAGGTCTACGAAAGATGCACGTGGTGCGTTTTGGCGCTCTGTCTCCATTGGTTTCTAAAATCCCTTCCCACAGAGTCCCATTAGCAAAGTGCGCAGCTTTGAATTTTTCTCCATGTAAACAAAACAGCGGGTTATTTGGTCGGACCGCTTGATGGCGCTGTTGTGCGAGATGTAACCTCTGACACAGTTTCAGTGACGTCAGAACTCATGTAAAACACCTGAGTCTGGAGTTAAACTGGCTGGATTTTGAAGGGTGCTGTTGGTATAGAGCTGGGAACCGTACAATAGATATAAATCATCTTGTACTAGTGTTAAGCTGGTGGTCTGTTAGGGAGTTACCCCTACGCTCAGAAGTTAGTGTGTTTGAATCCCAGGACTACCAGTGGCACCACTGATGTACCCTTAAGGAAAGAACTGTCCCCACACACTTCTCCCTGGGCACCTTTTGTTGGTGGCAATCCCTTACTTCACTTGCTGTATGGGATTAAAGGCAGAGAAAGATATTGTTCATACTGTTCATAATGTTTCCACCGCGTACTGTGGTGTGTTCATGCGTGACTATAAGGGGCCGCTTTACTTTACTTTACTGTTGACCATTCAGGCATGCATAATGACCACACAGGCTCGTCTAATCAGTGCTAGCACAAATGCCAGCAGGAGCCTGAAGTCTCATGTTTCAAAGCACTGGAACATCCATTAGTTGTGTTTATGAAAGTCTCCATAGAGGAGAGCTCTGTTGCCCTCAGCCTAGAAACAGTAAAGCCTCTGAATTCTAAATCCGACACATGCCAAAACAATGCCAGGCTTTAGATACATGCTAGAATTTGGATTGATTTATGGTCGGGCGAAAGAATAAAAAATGAATCACTGGATAAATGCAACTGTTTTAAAGGAGAGAAAAAAAGACCTCATCCATGTAGGGTTCAGGGGTTGTGTTCGGAGATTGGATGGTGCCTGTGTTGTTGTTTGAGGTAATTACAGTTCTGTACTTCTTGTTTTACAGTCAGTCAGGAGTGGACAGCGCTTGCTGGCACATATGGTAAGTTTAAATAAATAATATTAGAAACATCTCGCCCACACAGTGCAGCTATATATTGAACAAAGTAAGGAGCATTCTACCTTAAATGGCCTGAGAGTCTAAGTGCTTTGCTCTTTTTATTTTTATTTTTTTCCTCATTTTGTCCATATAAGGAAAAATCTATAGTTCAGAACTAGGAAGTAGCACTTCTTTTCAAAACGTCTTTTTACACGTTTTAACCACATGTGACAGGATGACAATTTTCCCAATTCAAAAACAGAACCTTTGTATACATTTGAATAGTACAGATTGTTTTGAGATGTCCTGTTTTTGTGCTGTTTGTGGTGCCGTAGATGTAGGGAGTATCTCTTTAAGGTTATCGAGCTATGCTGTCCATCTTGATGCGATTCCCACGAGCGAGGACGTAATTTCCAAAAGCGTAATGTTCCATGGCTTTTCTGAATGGCCGAGTCAGGGGCAGATAAAGTGCGTCACTTAGGGCCCCGTTCCACGCAGTTCAGGCTTTGCGAGGCAGCTGAGGCCCGTCTGTCTGCGTAGCCAGGCCACCAGGCTCCTCTGCTGCCTGGCGAATTAAGCCCGCAGGAAGCGGAGCTCACAGGAGAGATGACACAGCTAAAATTAACCAGCCCGTCGCCTGCTGCTGAATGACAGGGCATATAAATAGCAGACAGGAAGGACCTGTGTTAGCATGCATCATTAGCTGCTGCGGGCCGCTACAAAAACGGTACAGAGTGGAAAATGGCCCTGTTAGCAAACAGTGGAGAGGGATAAATAATAATCCTCGCTGATAGTGAACAATTGTTTTCGCGAGCTTTTAATAAAGGAAACTATGTCCTGAATGTGGAAACCAGTCAGACCTTCAAACTCAGTGACCTAGACATTTGTCGTTTTGAAAGGAGGGTACGTTTCCTGTTTCTGCATTGTCTTGGAATAAAGTGCCTTTGAAGGAGGCGTCCATTGTTTGAAATAATCAGTTTAGTTACTACCCAGTCCATGAGGAAGATGTGGAACTCGGCTCAGGACATCTCTGTTTCTTCTGCTCAGTATTTTTCTCTTCAGATGATTGGTCAGTTCAGACCAGCCATGCAACACATTCGATACTCCATGTATGGATTTTTAGCTTTGATCTCTCTTTTGAACTTTTTAATGGTCTCGCCTCAACAGAGGGACAGACTGTGTTGAAAACTGATACAGACTGTTGAGCCTTTTTCTGATACATCTGCTATAGGATGCAAGAATGAATACATTCAGATGTTCCAAAGCATTTTTTCATCATGTTAAATCATGTTTCTGCCATTATCCAGGTTCTTAGTAATACAATACAGTGTTTTCAACTCTTTATATCCATTCCTGTATTGATAATATGATGCTTGGACTCTCTTAAGAGAATGAATCCCGTAGCCTACTTCTGTTTTAAGCTTGTTCAAGCTCACACCATGGTGTACCATTTTCACCAAACACTTCTTTTGTGCTTGTCTGGATCATTCTGGAGGTCCTGTTTTGCAGAAGTAAGTATTCAAGTGCTGCGTTTTCCACATGCAGCAACATACAGGGCTATTTTAGGATTCTGTAGTGCGAAATCTTACAGTTAAAACAGAGTTTTGTTGATTCTATTTTGAATTATTTAAGAATATATGAATATATTAACATGAATACATTAGGTTATTTAATCTGTCTCCCAAAAGCCCCAAAATTACAGTGGTTTCAGAGCATATTTTCATTAATCACTGGACCTTGAACGAATTTGAGTCATTGTGCACATTCAAGCTATTGCTCCCAATCCATTTCCAGCCTCATAGGATCTGTGTGCTGCAGTCCAACAGATGTCCCTCACTAACCCAGACGCATGTATTCTTGAACAAAAAGTGCTTAGGGCCTTCAAGCATTTCACAGAATTTCTCTTAATACACAGCACTGACTATGCAAATATGTGGCAGGCCTATGCAAAATGTGACAAAGTATTTCTGCTTCACACCCATCAGGCCTTGGCTTCCCAAAAGGGCTGCGGCAGAAACGTGACACTGAGGGTGAGTATTATACACTTGCTCTGAGAATTCATAAATACAGATTTTAACAATGTTGAGTATATCTCAAGTAGGTTTACTTGGGTTTTATCTGACAATGTACAACCTGCTGTTACCCAAAAATGTTGGAAAAGTAAAGCCATATTGGGCCTCGACATGTTGGGTTGCTATTGATATTAGTCATGCCACACACACAGTATATTCAGCAAGTATACTTCAGTAAGTAGAAGTATAAAAAGTATTCAGTACAGTATAATTATACTTACACGTTTTGAATATTGCTGCTCAGAGTTGTACTCATTGGTGCCTGGGCCTTCAAGCACACAGACAGCTTTAATAATTTCCACTGAAAAGCTTTGCCAATAGAATGGGATGCTGGCAGCTCTTTTTAAGAGCGTGATGTTCCTGTCAATTCAGAACAGCTTTGCCTCTCCCACCAGCAAATGGACATATTGTACTGTATATTGTACACAGTTGTCTTGCAACACTGTTTGCCTTAAATACCACCGTTATTCCCTTATAAACATCCAATTGCATCATGAAAAATTATAATATTCAAATGTAAATATTTCCAATGGACAGTTGTACAACCTGCTTCAGCAGACCTAAGTAGATTAAATGTGCTCTGTTTGTGTACTTTTGCCACATTTCTGAAAGATATTTCTCACTCATTAGATGTGACAATGTGTTAATGAGCCCTTAGTGTGCTGCTTGCAGTCCCGTAGTTAAATTGGACTGCTAAGAGGCTTATCCTCCTCTGCTGGTGTGTCATCTGCCTGCTGGCTGCCATGCTAGCTGCCAACTGACCTGCTCCCGCTAGTGCTGTCCCCTTCTGTAGGCAGATGAAGACATTGGAAGAATAGTATGCTGGGAAATGCAGTCCTTTCAAAAGTGTGTCAGCATTAGAATAAGGAGGGGTTTGTTTTCATCAGGCTCTTGCTTCATACCTTTCATACGTCATTTAGCACGACGCATAAACATTCACTGCTTCGTCCAGTTACGTTATTAATCCTCATCTCTACCTCCGGTGGAATTCCTGGGCGATTTACCAAGTCATCATTTGTTTCTCCTTTTAAACTTGTTGAGATGATCTAGATTAGTATAGCTGTTGTTGTATTTTTCCATCTTCGGTTATTCGTCATTCCCCAGCTTGTTCCATATTGCATCATTTGGCATATTTGTTAACAACTTTATTTGCTGCTAGTCTGTTACAAAATATGAGAGCGTTCATGATTTAAAGCTCTTATTCTCAGATCAAATCTGTGGAATAACTAACTGCTTTTCCTTGAGTAGTCAGCAATTCACTCAACTAATAGCACCATCTGTGTTTTATGACTTTATTCAGTTACTAACTTAAGAAGAGAGGACAAATTTGTCAACTCAAGTAGATTTTGTTTGTCATTTCTGCCAAATGTGCGAAAGTACACAGAGCAAATACCCTTTGATATCCTCATCCTCTGCAACAGACACAGGCTTATTGTGAATTATTATGTGAATTTGGGTATTTGCCTACATATCGTTACCATATTTACAGACATGCGGTCTCTGTACTGGAGGAGAAATTCCATGGGATTTTCCTACTGTGCACCGTATCATTCTCAGTTCTGATTCAGCCCTGCTTCCATCTGAAAATGGATACATCCCCCGTGTCATTCACATCATAGGGAATATTTATTTCCAGACCAAAGCAGGAAATTGTGCATCTGCTGCATTTTACGCATAGTTTGTTTAGGTTTTACAGTACCATCACATCTGTCAACAAAAGTCATGCATAAAAAGGTGACATCCTGGTTAGACAGACTGTATGACCTGATAACCACAGCTGGTATAATATACAGTAAAGCAGGGTTAAATACATTCATATAAACAGCATCTCTAAAACTACCCAACGACCTCTTCTAAACGTTACTCATGTTTTGTGCAATTTCTGTGGAAAGGCAGTATTTATTAGAAGGAGATGCTGTCAAACAGCTGTGCATGAGACTTAGGTCATCATGTCCAATTATCAACATTATGCGAAGAAGTGAAACTGTTATCTGGAGTGATTAAGTTGCATCCAATACCTTCGGGATGAGTTGGCTGGGATTTGGGATCCAGATCTACACCTCCAGCATCAGTACCTGACATCGCTAATAGTGGGTGAATGGAATTAGACCTTTGTAGCAGTGCTGCTACCTCTGATCTATTAAATCTTTGAGCTCTACCATTTTAGTTCTCTAAAGATCCATGTTTGTAATTGAGATTAAGTGTGAGTGTGAAAGAGCTTTTGAAATGTTCCTCTCAGAATCATTTTTGAAGGTTCTCTATACCGTGAAAAGCATCTTCACACTTTTACAAAGACGCAGCTCTGAAAAATCATCCATTGTTGGATTGCTGAAGTAACCAACCATGGTTTGTTAAAGGAATTATGCAAGAAATCCATTTCAGCACCTTTTTAAGAGTGCACTTTAAATATGCAGAAAAATATGTATACTTCCCTATTAACCTTATAATCCTGTGGTCCATATGAACATATGTATTAAATCCACACATCAAACAAATCCCAAAGTCTGGCCTAATTAGGAAGGAGTTCCCGAAAGTCAGCTTTCATGTTCATGCTAATGGAGCGCAGTAGCAGCAGTCGCAACACAGGGTGTGGTTTGTTTGAGCGACCTGCTAAATGTGAACGCACACATTTGAGATGTCAAACTGACACATGTGATGTTTACGTGATTGCACCCCCTTCCTGCCCCGGTGATGTGACCCAGCTCCCTAATAGGAGACAGAGGGAGGAGGAAAACAAAACGGAGCTGCCTGGCTGTTACATAATAGTCCCGCGGCTCAGCTATGTGCCTTTAAATGCTGTGGGTTGTCAGGTGATGGGGGTGGCACAGTCATCTCAGTTCACAGAGACATGAGTGAGTGCGTCTCGCGGTACAAACAAGACAAGATGCTGGAGAGTTGTGAGAGGGTGAGGAAGAGAGCGAGAGAAAGAGAGGGAGATGGGCAAACAGCCAGATATAGGAGGACAGAGGGAAGTGGAGGACATGAAAGAGGAAGGGAAAGCAGCAGCAGAAGACATTGCAATGTCTCTTTAATTGTAACCAAGTGCTTGCTCTCACTATCTCGCTCTCTTGTCTCTCAGCGGCAGGCAGTGCAGCGCTGGGTTGAGTTTTTCAAGAAGCACGGCTCCCGTAGCCATAACAGGGAGAGAGGGAGAGAGAGACGGAAAAAAGCCCAGAGAATTAAGTGCTGCGTCACACTGCGTGCTCGAGAGAGAGAAAGAGAGTTAGAGAGAGAGAGGGATTGTGGGAGTGTGTGTGTGTGTGTGTGTGTGTGTGTGTGTTCGCGCGATAGATATCTGCTTGTTTGCTCGCAACTGTATGTGCGTGTGTTTGAGGTCTATTTGCGTTCTGTGTGTCAGTAAAAAGCGGCTGAGACTGAAGCAGCGAATCTGCTGTTGCAACCAGATGATAAATAGAGTGAGCTGTAGAGGAGAGGGAGGAGTGATGGTGTAAGGAGAGAGGGAGGGGGAGAGAGAGAGAGAGAGACAGTGAGACAGGGAGGGAGAGATTTTGGATTAGTTGCTACGTCACTTTTTCACGTCGAGAGGAAAACAGCAGCTAGGAGGACAGGAGTCCGAGACTGTTCTTCCCGAGAGTGTGCGGCCGTGAGTGAGCCTCAGCCCCGCCGTCGACTCGTCCGCCTCTCATCCTCCTTTTTTCTGCCTCTCCATCCTCATTCTCTCTCCCACCTTTTCTCCGTCTCTCTCGTACTTCGCAACTGTAGCTCCGAGTTCCAACATGGATGCTGAGGATTTGACATACTTTCTGTAGTCCGAAGACGAGTGTGTGTTTGTATTTGTGTGTGTTTGTGTGTGAGAGTGAGAGTCCAAGCCTGGGCGTGTGCGTGATGGCGCCGTTAGGTGTGCTCGGAGCGAGCGGGCGGGCAGGCGGGCGTCCGGAGAAGGGTTAAAGCCTTTTCTTCTGGAAGGTTCCTGAATTCGAGAACGGAGGTGACGGGCGCCATTCACTTCAGAGATAGAGAGACAGACAACAACGTACGCAACAGTATTGTATCACCACGTCCTTCAGCGCCATTCGAATCTATGCACCTTAATCACTGTGTGTACGTCTGTTGCTCATAGTAACAGGTGAACTAAATGTTACAATCCAGTGCCAGTCAGATTGTTGACCAAGATGTTTCTAGAGCTTCCCCTAGACAAAGTGCTTTTCCCTGTGTTCGGCCTTGCCAGCCGTATCCGAAACACACTTTAGGGGGCTGCACTGTTAGTATATTTCACCAGACATCGATCATTTAAGGTGCCTTTCTGTCCCTTGTGTTGAGATGGGCTGAGGAGTGCGTGTGAGCAGCAGGTAGAGGAGGAGTGCCTCTAGCTCACTTGTTTACAAGGGGCGCGAGGCAAAGGGCTAAGCGCGTGAGGGCTAAATTTGTGATCTCTTGGCAAGAGAGCAGAATGAACTGGTAATTGGGGCGGTTTCGTCAGAGGTGTATCGAGGGCTTATGTTGGAGCGTCCCTCAGACCCAGCACTTCCTTCAACAACATTTTTGTTCCTGCATAGTTTACTGGAAGCAGAGGGCTGTGACGCAGTCATATCTGCTGCACTCACTCTTGAGTGCATGGCTGTTTTTCACTGTGTCATTCTTTCTCTCTCTCTCTCTCTCTCTATCTCTCTCTCTCTCTCTCCTTCTCTGTCTTTTACTTTCTCACTCTTTCTCCTGAAATGCAGGGCTTACTTTAGAAGAGGGGACCGCTGAAAAGGGGTAAATGTCATGGCAGGGGATCCACAAGAGAGGGAGAGAAATTGTTTACCTTGCTCTCTTGGTGACTGCACTGGCTGGCATCCAGTTCTCATGCGCTAGACTTCTTAAAGCAGCCGCATCATTCAGCTGAGTGACGGAGCTCTCCTCCAATTAGGACACAGCAAGATCTCCAACTGCTTTTGCAGCTGGAACACAATTGGACAAGCTCAAACAAACAGGTGGAGGGATGACTCTGATTGGGCAGAAGGTAATGTTATCGTTGGTAGGCCTTGTTTTGTGTTAGATGGTGTATACAGAAGAATCCGGAGCCAAACTGGTTGTTTTAATTCAAATGTTTGTTTTCGTTTGCGGTGTTTCAGGGGTGTCTCTTTTCTTTTTTAAGCTGTACAAGAATTGTTGGGTTAGATAATAATATAATGTAGGTTCTTTTTTATATATATAAAGTTTTAGTGTTAAATGTAGTCAAAACTGGGGTCCAATTAACATTAACATTCTGTGAGAAATGGATGGACTCGAAAAAAGAGGCATCTGGAAAAGTGACTGTGCTTGATTTTATGAATGATGGTTGTTGATTGCTCTGGAGTTGTGTATACAAGTTCCCGAGTCAACGCAGTGCCGTTTGTTTATGTCAGTCACCCGGTTGCATGTGTCTGAGAGCGAAAGGGAGGAAAGGAGAGAGAGAACTGTGACGCAGTTGATCTGTGCCTGTTGCTCTGGTGTTTATCAGCTCCCCTCTTCCTTTGCTGGCTGACCACCGCATTTCCTGTTTAGATCAAGTGTGTTGGAACCGGGGCTCGCACCTTTATGCTGCCGGCTCCGAGGGCTACGTACGTTATAACGCCTGTCTGTTCTGTGATGTTTTAGAGCACAAACTCCTTAATGTTTTGAGGTGTTTTGGGGGGAAAACAAAAGAAGCGTCCCTCACCACCATCACCTTCTGCCACAGATCTTCTTTAGATTTTCTAGAAGCTTCCTTGCTGACGCACACCTTCGGCCAGTTTATCCTTCTTTGCTTCAAACGGTGAGTTTCAAAATAAACAAACAAGGAAAACACAATGAGCCTGACTGCTGTCAAACAATTCAGAGTCAGTGTGGCTCCTCCACGATCTAAATATTTCCCTTGGGAACTTGTGGCATCAAGAGCAGGCCAGCCCCCTATGTGAGTGTGCGTATGTGGCCAGGAGCTTGCATGGATGCCAGGGTCCTGCAGTGCAGCTGTTGCTGCTGCAATCGACGCCACAGCCTGGATTGCTGGCACACAGCATGTTGGCACTGTGGCACCAGGAGGGGGGCCCTCTATGGACGAGGCGAGCCACAGGATGGAGTTAACCTGTGGGTGGCTGGCTTGGGGCTTTGGGCTCTGACGCAGATAGGAACTGCTGGTATTTGATATTTGCCTAGCATTCGCTCCGCAAGTACCACTCACCCTGTGATACGTGTCCATACACTCACATTTGAGAGCTTGTGTTTATCTTTTAGTCATTTAGAGCTTACAGACGACATGGGAAACGGCATAGTAAACTGTTTTAGGATGTTATTAACCGTTTGATTAATGAAGTTTGTAGATTCTGTGAGGCCTCTTTTGCAGGCACGTATTCTTTCTGGATGTTCAGATCAGTTTACAGTAATTTGGGGTAATAGATGTTATCTTCCAACCACAGTATATTTAAGTTCCTTTCAGATTTTCTCCTTAGGGTCTTCTTAATAAGCTGCTTTCAGTATCCTGGCTTCTGTTGTTGTCGTTTTTCAAAAACAGCACTGTCCCTTTAAATCTTCTATAAACATTACACAATGCGCAGAGGGCAGAGACGCAACAAACAAACCAGCAGAGAGAAAGTGAGAGGGGGGCCGAGCCTTCAGAAGCAACCAGATACCTCCAAACAGCAACTGTCACCAAGCTCCTCTCCTGCTCCGAGGAGAGGGAAACTCCCATGAACATTGTCCCATCAGACAGATAAGCGTTACAGTGTTCTTGTGGCTCTGTTCTTCCTCCTTTTGTAGCACTCAAAGCAAACATGCAGTGTGTGCTGTTTGGCCATTTCAGAGACGGGAGGGAAATATTTTTGGCAGCTCAACCACTTTCCTCAATCTCTCTTAATCAGTCACAGCATAATGGGTGTTCCAGAGTGGGCACCACTCAAAGAAAACGGGGAAAAAAGTGTAAGGAGGAGATCAAAACAGGTTAAATCCTGGGGTGTGGTGCAGTGAGGGGTCTGTTTACCTGCCAAAGGGCTTGGCTCAGTGGGCACATATGCGCAAAACTATGCCATTTGGCACTTTTTTAAACGCTCGGCTAAATCTTTTTGGCTGCATGTCAATGCACTGGGCAGTACCTGTCACCACACCCTTTACAGCATTGCTGGCGTCAGGAGCATTCTCTGCCAGAATTCTCCACTTCCCTAGTTTGCTCCATTTTAGAGTGAATGCAGTGGATGGGGCAGCATTGAAACAGGTCTCAAAAGGGCCAAAATGAAGCCTGCGCAGCCTCTTTCAGCGCACTGTGCACTCAGGTGAGCTGAAAATAAGTTTTGGAGCAAGATCGTTTTACCTGCCTAGTCACAGCTATCGGGCTGTTCTTTTACTCTGCTTCCTCCCTTTCTCTCTTCTTAAATTACATGAAATATAAGTTGTTGTGAGGTGTGTAGGGGTGCTAAACAGGATGCATTATGCTTGACACGTTGCATGCTGAGACTCGCACACTCTCCATGACATGCTTTTCCTTCGCCAAGGACCCTGTGGTACCGCTGGACTTCAGCTTTTCTGACCTTGTTCCGAAGCTTCCCTGCTCTCCTACCACAGAGGGGCAAGTGATTACATGGGTGATGCTGATATATTTCTGAGGACATAACTGAATAAGTGTAACTTGCTGATATGTTGCCTGTTCATGTGAAGTTACTGCTTAATACTAATACTATTTTGAATTAAGGTGCTCTTGGGCCTGGCTTTGCATCAGTGATTTGTTCTTGTGGTACTTTCAGGTACTTTCAAGAACATTGATTACATAGTCCTCTTCTAGTAGTCTGAGTGGAATCAAACTTTCAGGATAAGTCGAAATTATTAGTTATGTTGTCAGAAATGATTCTGTATGGAATTTTTTCACTCACGGACTGCATTGAGTACAGGTATTTGTTGTAACCATTCTCTGCAGCATCTGATTTCACTTAATGGCTTTCCATATTCAGTGAAGGCCGAGCTCATTAGGGAAATCAGACGCTGTTGTGCAATGCTGGAACATGTTTTTGCAAACACTGTGACCCTTGATAAATCAAGCAGGGGAGCACTCTTGGACTAGAATTATTTTTAACCTCTGTCCTAAAAGGGAACGATTAAAAGGCCCAATATAAATACGTTGCCATTTTAAAACAAGAAAGGAGAGAGTCTCTGAATAGTACTCACTGTTTTCTACCATTATGTCTTCGCTCTCACTATTTCTGTGGATCCCGACAGTAGCAATATTGTATTTTACGCTGAAATTTGGAGTTCGATGGCAGTTATGCAACTACTGTTTGTATAAACATGTCTATAAGAACTTGCTGAGCAAAGTACTTGCCTGGCAAAATCCCATAAAATATTTTGCATCCTGAAGATTAATCATTCTTCAAAGTTACATTAAAGCATTGCCTTTTATCCAATTAACGGTTAAAGTGTGCCTCTCAGCTCTTGTGGGAGACCATTATCAAAGTGTGAGGGAGGGGAGATAAGCAAGATTAAAGTGCCCTTCTCTGCTCTTGTTGAGTGTCTATTGTAGATTCTCTAGAGTTGTTTGACTGATAATCCTGATAGTCCTCAGAGAAAGAGAACTGGCGGTGTAGGGTTTCTATGCTAAATGGGTGGTGTGTGTTTTTCTGTGTGTTGTGTAGCCTGCTCCTTCTGGACTCCACTGGGGTTTTGGATTGCAGTCTCAGCTCGAAAGGAAAACAACCCAGTACAGTGTATGAAATGGGATGGATACTGATTGCTGCTAAGCAGAGGGAATCAGGACAGATGTAAAAAATGAACCCGTAGGTTTGAAGCAATAGGTTTGGTCCAGTTAGGCCTCTTACTTTGGCTGTGTGTGTGTGTGTGTGTGTGCGCGCAAGCAGCCTCACTGTTTTCCTGATTTTTACCCTGAATTTAGCTTATAGGAAACGATCAGAACAGAATCATTAACTTTTCTGCAGAGCAGGATTAGCAGGAGAAGCAGAGCTAGCAATGTGTACAGACTATTTTTAGAATGCTATTTTAAAGCTACTTCATAAGAAACATCATTAAACAAATAGCATGAAGCTTAATGACAATGACATGGCTTCCCATAAGACCCCTGATTTAACTGGCCCAGCTCACTTAAGTGAAACCTGGGGATTTGACATTTGAAACAGTGCAGTAATATTAATAGCATACTTTTAAAACAAAACAAACAGTAAAAAGCTTTTTAAAAGTGTTATTTTAACTATTAAATGACCACAAGCTACTTAAAGTACTAATAAAGTTCTAAACTTCATAAATGTTGTAGCTCAGCTGTCGAGTCACTTAGTTAATAAGTGGTTCAATGTGAAATGCCGCACTGTAGGGAGCTGACTTGGATTTTTGTTACAGTGTCAGTGATAGGAACCAGGAGTCTCTGGGTCTGCAGTTATAATATAGTGATTATAGTGACTGTCCAAAAGGATCAGTGGTCCTACTCATATCTAGTGGGCTTCTGGAAATCAAAACAAATGTTTTTTTGTTTGTTTTTTGGACTTGAAGGCAAAATGGTCTGCCTGTACTTGTCTATCAATTTAAATCTCAAAACTATTTATTATTTATCAGGCAGTTTATTCATAACTGTTTGTTGTAATAAGTTTTAATGAGGTAGCTTTTACGTATTTGAACATCTAGGTCCTGTCACCCTCGTCATGAACAACTCTGACTTGTTAGGTTTCTCTACAAAGGCACTTTCAACATAAAACCAGCACTCTTAACCATTTATTAGTGAAGAAAATGCAAAAACTCAGTAGTATTCCCCTTTAACTATGTGTATTAACAGCATTGTGATCTGCCTGATACTCTGTTGTTGGTATTATGTTGTATTCCATTGTTGTTGTTGTTAGCATTACTGGATTGTGCATACAAAAACATGTTCTGAACTGAATA
The DNA here is from genome assembly GCA_037577295.1 of Ladigesia roloffi. Classification (NCBI taxonomy): domain Eukaryota; kingdom Metazoa; phylum Chordata; class Actinopteri; order Characiformes; family Alestidae; genus Ladigesia; species Ladigesia roloffi. The sequence goes on along the minus strand of JBBKCR010000128.1, from coordinate 16,695,655 downwards.
TGTGACACAAGCTGTTTTTGTGGTAATTTGGTATTTGGACATTGATATATGTGCTCTGCATTGTATTTCTTTCTGCTATTCCCTAATCCTGCAATATTATGTTACAGCAAACTGAGGAGTGGAACGAGAGTTATAGGATGATATTAGCTCCTCTTGGAAGCTGGTTTCATATGGTGGCTTAGAGTGTTCCTGTAAAGAATCTAGCACCATTTGAAATCAGTGTTCTAGGGGTGGGAGAAACGTTGTTCTCTCAGGAACTGTCCAACATCATTTCTACTTTTTTTACATTTGTATGGCTCATATTTAAACCTGCTTAAACCCATCATACCGAAAGCCTGAGCTGCAAGACTGTGTCCTGTCACCAAGGCTGACCGATTTCTTTTGGTGTTCAGAGTCTTTTGGGGTTTCTAGCACCATTTGAAATCGGTTACAATGAAGGACAGAAATCAGCGCTGGAAGGAAACGCATAAATCCTCTCTGCTGACACATCCTGCTTCAGGTTCCCTTCTACGCATACAGTGACGAGTTATATCATTAAAAGAGTGAAAATAAATAAGAAATACACAAGGGTAGCAAATGTTTAACCACCTTTACATATCATTATCCCTTCTGCAGTTATCTTACAAGGTACGCTTGTTCATAATCAGACATAGACATTAATTATGCTTGCTTTGAAGACCATATCACAGATAAAAAGAAGTACAAAAACACATCTTTATTTACTTTCTTACAAAATGTTTTTGTTCATTCATACAAATCAAAATAAACTACAAGATTTACAGCCCCTGACCTGAAAACAATACAAATCCCTTCACATCCCCCTGTCCTCTCATGGTTGCAGGGCATCTCAGAGGTTCCAGAAAAAGTGTTGTGATGGTGAAGTATTCCATTTATTCCTGATGAACACAAACGGCCATTTACAGGACATTTGCATTGTGAAAGATATTACCCTGACACAGCATCACATCCATATGCTCATATATTAAAATATAGTAGTTAATGCTACTGAAACAGAAAAGAGAGTAGACTAAAAGCTGCCAAATCAGAGAACTCCCCTTTTTAGGCTTTGGATTGATTAGTGAATGATGGTTTTCAAGACTGAATACTCACGTAATAGCTACAGCTATAGGTCACCTCCAAGTATTTATGGACACCGTGGCATGGATCAGAGTAAACATTATTAGAAGCCCACAGTTTGCAAAACTTCTTGCCATTGCACCTGGATTCAGGGAAATTAAGGATTGGAATGAGACAGGGTCTGGACTAATTATGAATATCAACTTCAGAGATCCTGCATCATTTTGTGGTTGGTAATATTCATGAATAAGGAACTTGGGGGTTAAGCTATGTTTCTCTAAAGGAAAACAAATGTGGTGTATTTGCATATATTGCCCCTTGGTAAACAAAAATGTTCTACAGCTCACTTCTCCTATCTACATTTTTACCATAAATGTCACTAGGTCTTATGAATCACAACATCAGTTAGTAGTCAAAATAGGAACAACTGTACTTATCTGCCATAACTTTAAAACCCTCTGACTAATGTTATGTAAAACAATCGTTCCACCGAGACAGCCATGTCCCATTGAAGCATAGACTCTACAAGAACTCTGAAGGTCTGCTTTTATATCTGGCACCAAGACAAGTCCTATAAGATGTGAAATGGATAGTTTATGATGCTTGATCGGACTGATATCTGGAGAAATTCAACTCCTTAAATGTATGTCAGTTCAATGCACAGGAGTGTTACCTTGCCTCTAGCAGTAATTGCATTTTGAATCAATAATGCAATCCAGAGGCTCCAATGCAATCCAATAATATTCACAGGATTCAATATATCAGCACTTTGCACAGTTGGTTTTTCCACAGGGGGCATTTTAACAAAAGTGATCTCTATAGGCAAATTAACTCTAGGTATTTTTTCAACAAATCCATGACCAAACATTTTGTCACCATTCCTACTGCCCATATTACTGGGGTTCCACCATGCCAAACTGGAATGATGTATGAAACAAGAATGCAGACCATTGATTAGTTGAATTAAATCATTACAGACTGGTATGATGTTTTAAAATGTGGTGCCAAAGGTGAACTTAATAACCCTCAATCACAGCTACAGAGAATTTACTACATTGCCTCACAACCTCCAAAAAACACGACCTATTTGTGCAGGTCTGCTGTATAATCGGAAATGGACAAAGGTTCCTGACAGCGTCTGGGTTTTGAATAGTGAATGTACTTTGCTACACCACACCGCTTGAAGGAAAAAACCTTTAGACCTTGAATTCCCTATTGAGACATGAAAAAGAGGATACATCCTTAGAGGTGTATTGCTACATACATAGATTGCGAATGTGAAATGCTAGATATTATTCATGGTTGAGGCAATAATGGTACAATTAAAGACTGCCCAGTAATTTGTTTGGATTGCTACTCCTACACAAAGATTCATCTGGAACTATTATTTGCATATAAAAACATGACTAAAGATTGCGCTATATCATATTGACCAGCATAATTAATTTGGTTGGATTACATGAGCACCTACATGAACACCCAGAGATAGGCTCATCTGAAACTGATGGGGCTCAATGCAAATTAAAGGCAAGACTGAGTAGAGGACTAATTTGTGTATTGCTACCTTCTGCCATATTAGCAGTCAGTCTGAGTGGTGTGGTAGTGCATGTAGATTGCAACTGTAATTTAATGTATCAATGCCTGCTTGAGAAAAGTTGCATTCCAGACAAGACCTGGGAGGAAGACATGCATCAAGACTCCTCGCATCCTTGGCCCCCCATTGGTCAAATTAATTCCCTCTTCCAATCAGAGTTCCTGGCTGTTTTCAAGTGTCGCCTGAAGACCCACCTCTTCAAGAAGCACCTTGGTGACTAACTATTACTCTTGTTTTTGCTTATTTATTAATTTAATAATAAAAAAACCTTGAGTTCATGCCTTCCTTGCTTTCACCTTTTTCTTTACTTCACTGAATTGCTGATGTTGATTCATGTATAGCTTTACAGGTTTAAGAAACAGATGGGGACTATTTGAGCACTGATGTACTGATGTAAGGGCATCAGCTATCTGTTGTAAATGTAAAGGTACCTGGAGCGCACGCTGTAGGTCTGAGGGGAGTAGCAGTCAGATGTAGTGGCGAGCTTATGGGGGCAGGTGCTACGATCCCTTCGCCCGTAGTTGGCATGATGTATGAATATCGTTCCGGTTTCTTATGTACAAAACAAAATAAACATTGAAGGATTAACAGTAGTACAGTTCTCCTAACTCCTAAGTGTTCCTCTAACACATGTTTTATTATCTTTCAAATCACTGTAAATCTTCGTTCCCTTTGTTGGTCATGATGAAAAAAATGTAAACAAATATATAAATGAAAAAAGTTCACATACCACAGCTTATTACACCTTCCTGAAATTCACAGATGACGCTTCTTCCTTGATTAATATGGGGAGACAAAATGAATACTTTAATGCATCAATGTTCCTATGCATCACCGTCCGAAATTTCTCCTGTAATTAAAAAAAATTGTGATATAAAGGATTCTTTGTGGAGAACTGGTGTGGAAAACTCATGACGTAGTCCTTAAAGGGATAGTTCACCCCAAAATGAATATCTGATGTTTATTTGCTTACCCCTAGGGTATCCAAGTCGACGGTGACTTTGTTTCCTCAGCAGAACACAAACACAGATTATTAGCTTTAGCCGTAGCATCGTTTTTTTGTGAAAAACTGAACAGTATTTATATAATTTTTTACCTCTGAAAGAAGACCGTCTCGAGCCCCCTGTGTATGCTCTTTGGTGTAGGTTACGCAAACGTCGTAAGTGATCTGTTGCGTGAATACCTCACTCGTATACACAGAGCACAGAGATTCCGGCGTTTGCGTATCCTAGCTCGAGACGGTCGTCTTTCAGAGGTAAAA
>JBBKCR010000128.1:16659433-16676722 GCA_037577295.1 Ladigesia roloffi | reverse complement strand
CACACACACACACACAAACACACACACACACACACACACCGGCTTAAGCATCCCACACTATGCCCCCCCCCCCCACATCCGCATTAATGACTTCAGATTTTTTCCTAGTCGACTAATTCATCAAGATAGTCGAAGTCGAGTCGACTAGTCGTGATGACATCAAACAGAGAGATAGAAAAAAAACACTAGTCAACTACTCTCAGAGGCCGTCGACTAGTGCCTTTATAGTCGAATCAATAATGCACTAATTAATGCCAAGTATGTGTATATGTACATATATATATGTATGTAGGTAAACACGACACTGTACATATAATGTATAGCATGTGGGTAAACTCGTAACTGTTAAACTGTTCATGCTCAACCTGCGTAATGCTTGTCTGGAAAGCAGAAGCTGTCCACGGGTCCTGTGGATGAGTGTTTGCGTTTGAGGTGAAAGAGGAGAGAGTGTTATTGAGCAATTGGTTTTTACATGCTCTAGACACCAATTCTGCTGTGTGGACACAAGCGCATCAGAGACTTTTGACCCGTATTGCTATGAACTGTGCCGTGGCCTGTACCCTGGATGTGCAGACGGCATTGAGAAACCCACTGAGTGCAACCAGCTTGAGGCGGCATCGCAGTGCAGCGCATAACGGTACTCAAACCCTGTTTGTTAAGAAATGGGTTTTCGTAACTTTATAATCAGCATTCAGGACACCTTTTTGTGAATACATATTTTAATATAGTATGCACTACAAAGATTTTACTTTAGCCAGGGGCATAGCACAAGGGGGGGGGGGATATTCAACACCCCCACTTTTTGTATTTATAATTTGGCATCCCTATCTCAGAACCCTCCCCACTGACTATAGCCATCTTAAATTATTCCTGTAAGCACACTTTACATTCCTCTCTTTTTTGTCCGTGGGATTTCCAGACAGAATATATCACTTCCACGCACATTTCATTTGGATTGCGTCATCCACAAACCAGCTGACTCTGTCATTGTACAGAGGTCATGCACAGGGCTGACTGTGGTGGCATAGGCTTGTGTATGCAAAGTCAGTGATGATGATGGCAGCCTTTAATCTATCCAGCAAGCTTACAGCAAGCCTTATCATTTCCACATTACTCTCAGCACATTGTGCACTCAGTTAGGAATATTCAGGCATTGGCCTTGATCGCTGCTGGGTTGGCCTACTGTAATATGCTGCTATCAAGATATTGCAGTTGTGCACAGAATCAGAATGTGTAGCTATTTTAAATATATTTTATAAGCGCTACACCAACTGCCTGTTAAATTCCAGAATTACTGCAAACTACGAACTACCACTTGCAATCATTTGCCAGAATGAATGCTGTCATTCTTTACACTATTATTGTGTCCCTGTACAGTTCCCTAAAGCCTGTATTATAGCAATCCACATAGGCATTATATTTCTCACTGATTTTCTGCAAATTCTCTTTTCCAATGTAAAAACAATTTGTGTCTGTGCCCCTTTAGATTTTAGACTGCTCTAATTACCAGTTCTCTGGAAGATACTATAATTACTATTACTGTTACTGTTAGTACCGAATGAATCTCTGTTTAGTCTAGAAAGCAGTAGCGGTCTTACAGAATGAGATTGTGATTATGTTCTAATTCATAAATACTACGTTGACTGCCAGTCATGCTCCATATACAATACAATATTTTACTCAATTTTTTTCAAAAAGTGAGAATACATTGGTCTCATTATCATGTACTATATAGCTGATTTACACGAGTTTCCCAGATCTAGAGTTTGCATTTCCCAATAATAGTAAAGAAAATAACGAGCAGGGAAGTGTTAGATATTTAGCTGCTTGGAGAGGCTGAGTCTTAGCACCATGCCCTTAGAGGTTTGAAGGTTTGTGCCATTTATTAATTAAACACGATGGTACATACGGTTTGGAGCTAATGATCAAATAAGCTCTGAGATCTCAGTAGTGGATTGACTAAGCCCAAGTCTTTTGCATATACTGAATTTTATAAGTTGTCATTATAGTAAATAGAGATGTTTTAAATTTACGTTTGTTCCATGCAGATGTTGTATTATTGTCTGATATTATTGTAGTATCCACAAATCATGCCATTTTACCAGGGCTTCCAAAAACTGAACTCTTAAGTCAAATGTGGGAAATTCATTTTTTTTTATTTATGAACATTATACAGTAATTATTGCACATGGATAGGAGCAGTCTATACAACTCTATCTGCAAGAAAGAGGACACTTATTCATAACCGACAGTAATCTCTCACAAGATAACAGATGCCCATTAATAAGTGTATTTACAAGAAACCAACACTTTAGGAGTGTCAGGTGCATTGGCAAATCAATACACTGAAGATGGAAAGACATTCTTATATATTGTGGTGGATAGGAGGTGCTGGTTATATTTTGTATTGATATGTGTATTTATATATATAAAACAAAATACATCGGTGTGCTTGCACTTTATGTATTACAAAAATAAACCTTGGCTCTAAAATATAATAAAAGACAGAAAACCTGCAAACTATAATTACACATCTCTGCTGGATAGGTCAGATGGAATTCCAGCTACTCTCCCTCGAGTGGATTCAGCCATTACTGAGTATATTACATACACAAGCCAGTGTGCTTCAGTCGTTTAAGATGAAGAAGAGCAACATGTACACTGCACACCATCACAGGCTATAGTATCTACATACAAATGAGGAAATCAATTTAAAAAATCACTTCAACAATACTCTCAAGGTAATATGAAGCACACAAGCTGGAATAATGTTCATACACATAATACAGGGAGCTGGAGCCGCATCAGCTACAAGTAAGAGGCTGTGCACAGTAAAATACAAACATTCAAGAGATGCCTAAGCACCTTGTTACCTTTATGTGGATACTGAGTATTAATAAAATGTGTGCGTGTGTGTGTGTTTGTGTGTGCACGTAGATATGGAGGCACTCCTCTAAATGGTGTAGAGTCAACAGGCAACAGGTCAGCTGTCTTGTAAAGGCTCATAGCGAGAGCTTAGAGCAGTGATTGCCCCCACCAAGCAGCCAGTGGCTGACAGAAAGGTCACAGACCTGCAGAAGCACAAACAAGTACATATTTTATGTCTAGATTCTCTTTACATGCAGTAATGTAACATTAAAAAAGTCTTTTGATAAGTACATTTGTCCATTAAACCCTCTTTCCAAGTACACTGGCTGTTACTGTTTAAAAAAATATTTGTTATGATACATGCAGTTGTTCATTGCTCTAGATTTACTGATGATACCCAGTATAGAAAAGTGCATTATGGGCATGATAGTTTCTGTCCAGCCTTAACAATATCAAAAATCCATAACTCAATATTTTCCCCATATTTCAACTCTGTTTGGGAATATCAGATGTTTTTTACATGTGTATCTCTCTAGTGATGAAATGACCAATAGCAATGATTTAAAATGTGTCATTTTACCATTTTTGAACTAGTATGTATTGTTGTAACAGCTAAAAACTGCATTGTGTTTGTATGGGGACAGGAAGAGTGTGTTAGGTGAATTCATTGGCTTTACCTATTAAAATCTCCTCATAGTGCTGTGGTGGCCAATCACATGACAGAGCAGACACCAGTCTGAAATTTCTCACCATTGCGATTTGTGCCTCTCTTTCCGCACCTGCACAGTAAGAAGAATGATTTTATTATTTGTTGGAATTATAATCTTTAATTAAATGCAGTACAGTCTGAAACAAAGAGTCAAAATTGTTGCATTGTTAGAGTGTTATTTTATGTTTGTGGATTTCAAATACAAGAAATAAAGAAATTATTTATCCTAGAAATGTAGACATAACCTTGAAATTTGTATTACAAAAGCATATCTGCATAGAATCAGATAATTATGATCCTAGATGAATTTGCTTATGCTTATGAATATGTTATGTAATTTATTATCTACATTTATATATTATATGTATATAGACTTTTAAATTATTTATAACATGGCTAACTGTCAAATATAATACATATATCAAACTATGGTATGGAGTAACTGAAGAAAGGTTGTACCCATTCAGATTAGCTGGTTCAGAGTGGTACACATGCTTCCCCTTCTCAGCCACTGTGAGCGTTCCAACATGAGCGGTCTCCCTGTGGCTGACCTTTGGTGGCTGGTACACACCCTTCATTTCTATTGGGCCGGTTGGAACAGTCATGTGGATGTTAAGGTTGCCGTTAGGCTCTGAAGGCTCGGGGACCGTGTTCTTGCGTGCTGCGTCTGGGCTGGATGTGGCGATGACTTTGATATCTGGCAGCTTTGCTGCGATCTGACTCTGTTTCCCATTGGCTTCACAATGGGCCAGCTGGAGCTTCTTCATGTGGTTGATGGCCACTGTAGCATTGAAGGCTTGCTGGAATAAACAAATAATAAAATCAGAAATGAAGCGCTGGTGATATGGCAAAAATCGGACAACGTAAAGCTGTTTTCCTGGCATATGCAATGATAAATGCAAGACAATGGCATAATGGGCCAAAATGTGATCAGAACATAACTGGTCTAATAGTATCTTTTTAGATAATGACACTCAAATACATGAAAAACATGTTATGATGCAACTGTTGACCATCAATTTTATGTATTGTCATATTGTCCAGACTTTTTAGAAATATCCCAGTATATTTGTCCAGAGATAACCCTCCACAAAATCCCACTTGTCTAAAACTAAGACAGGGGAGTGCTTGAGACTACGAAATGATCATCGCTGAAGCCGCGTTGTGTAATCAGGCCAGAGATCGGATAAATTACCCCGGCGAGAGCATGGAGGAGGAGGCAAACTTTAAATAGGGTCTTAAGAGACTGGGTGCTTTTGGAGGCCTTAGTTTACCTTCCACTTGGACTTGGCGAAGTTCTTCTGGATCTGCATACTGACAGAGTGGTAGATATCCTGGCTCCGGGCAGTCTTTCCAATGATCCTGAAGACAAATCCAGAAACAAATCTCTTTCAAAATCCCTTAATCTATAACAAGCAATAAGCACAACATTGAACAAAGTGCTTTTCAACCACATAGAGATTGAGCAGGCTTTAGGCACAGTGAAAGATTAGTGCCTATCTTACTATACAACTGGTGTTTTTTGGACATGAACTTTACCTACTGCTAAAGTAAACGATTAGAATAGTAAAACCCGCATTTTCCAATTTGAGGCAAGGGTTTGTTATACCAGCAATAATGTTCAAGTGTTGATTGGCCAGAAATTCTTACCAAGGATGTCTCAGGGCTTGATCTGTTGTATAGCGCAGTTTAGAATTCTTCTGCATCATGTTACGGATGAAGTCCTTAGCTAAAAACACAAGAAACACATGTGATGTGAGATGCTAATGCTGTCTTAGAAGTGATATGAGTGATTTACACTGACACATGTCTGTACTAGGAAATGACACCTACCAGACTCTGAAATGTCATCCCAGAAGGGAGAGTCGAACTCATACTGGGCTTTCATGATCTTAGAGAAGAGACGGGTCTCGGTCTCTTCATAGAAAGGGGGATATCCACAGAGACTGGAACAAGAAACCATAAAATAAGGGATTAATTATACTGCTGATAAGGTCCACTTTATTCCTCATCATTACTGAGTATGTTGAAATATCCAACTGTACCTATTAAAGTCATCCACTAGGGGGCAACCTTTCATATATTACACCATCACTTTGGCAAACAAAGCTACATCTAAAGCGGATACAACGTGGCTAAAGTTAGATATTAAGTAATGAGTTACTCACAGATTTACAATCATAATCTCATCTCCTAACAAGTCTTAAAGCTCTGTGATACTAAATGCAGCTTGGTTCCACTGCCAATCGCTGAACCTAAGCTACAGCTCTGGAAAAAAGGAAGAGACCACTAAAAAAATGTCCAGTTTCTCAAGTTTTTTTTTCTTTTCTAGGTGTAAGGATAGAAATGAACAGCTTTAGTTTTCAAGAACTGCGAACAATATTTCTCCTAATTTCCAAATAATTCTATTGTTCTTTAAAGCATAATTGACATGAAATGACAAAATCTTAAAATAAGAGAAATTATACTGTCTTTACAGAATGTAAATACTTAAACAAAATGGCAATAATTACTTTTGACATATTTATAGTAGTGTTTTACCATTTATCTGGTAACATTGCAAGAGAGTAGTTTTGATACTTTTTTCAGGTGATTCAATATATCATTAAGCAGAATGAGGTGCTTGTGTTGGACTTTAATGGACACTGGCAGGTAATGGTTGTCAAAAATAAATAGCTGTGGTCTGTTATTTTTTCCAGAGCTGTATTGTGACTTGTGGTCTGTGTAAACTGGTGGTCTTGTAGCTACAATGGGAACATTATGAAAAAAATTGCTTTCTTACAGGATGTAAGTGATGACTCCGATGGACCAGCAGTCTACAGCTTTACTGTAGGGCTTCTGAGCCAAAACTTCAGGAGCTATAGACAAAAAAGTAAGGAGAATAATTAAAAAAATAGTACATTTTCCTGAAAAAATTCTGTTTATTTGATGCAAAAATTGGTCATTTTATCAGATACACCTGCTATACCAGTGCTTTGCTGCACAATAGGTCGGGGGACTAATCTCAGCCGAATCTTTTTGTATGTGTTGTATTGCTAAAATGACCAATGACTGCACATTAATAAACGAGTCCATCTGCAGTTCATTCAATCCGTGGTCAATTTCAGAGGACTCCTTACCAACATAGCCTGGCGTCCCACAGGCCGTGGACATGATTCCATTGTCCTCCATCTTGGAAAGACCAAAGTCACTGATCATTATCTTGGAGTTTTCATCTTGACTGTAGTACAGCAGGTTCTCGGGCTGTGGAGTGAAAAAAGAGACTGTAATTTACACCCCATCAGATTATTTTGGAAAAAAAATGAAAACTTCACAAAGCTGGAGGATAAAGTATGAGTGTTGAAATGAGAGTGAAGCAGAGATGTGAGGCTGAGATGAGAATAAAGCAACAGAGACTCAGTGCTCCATACCTTCAGATCACGGTGAACTATTCCATTCTGGTGTAGATAATCTACTCCCTCCAGCACCTGTCTGATGACCAGGCTGGCATCCTTCTCTGAGTACATGCCCCGGTCCAGAATCCGGTCGAACAGCTCACCACCTGAGACTCTTTAAAGACAAGGGAAAAATTGGGAGGTGTAGTTAGTTAAAATTAGCTGCAGAAAATCCAGATCAGAATCAGAAAACTTTACTGCTCCTGGATCAAACTGTTTAAGCATGCAGATACAAAGGAATGACTGAAAAACACTTACAGCTGCATTAGGAGGTAGTAATGGCTCCGACTTTCATAGAAGTCCTCCAACCCCACGACATTCTCATGTTTGATCCTTAACAGAATAAAAATAATATTGATTGATTAATTAATTCATTTGCATGTCTGTCTATCTGTCTGTCTGTCTGTCTGTCTGTCTGTATATCTATTTATCTATAGAATATCTCTGTCTATCTGTCTATCTATTTATTTATTAGATCCAGAACTTGTACCTCCTCAACACAGCGATCTCATTCTCCAGGTTGATGTCCCTTTTGTTCTTCTTCTTCACACACTTCATGGCAAAAAGCTTGCCTGTTTTCCTCTCCTTCACCATGAAGACCTCTGAGAATGCTCCCCTAAATAGGTAGAGGTTTGAAAATGTAACACACTTAGACATTTGTGTAACATATTTGAATAACATGAAGTACCATTTCCATTTCTTTACACAAGGGATGTCAAATCCTGTTCCATCTACCCCTGTTAAGAAATCAGGCTCAAAGGAAATGGTCCTAATATTCAGAAGCTCCTGAAGACTGGATGAGGTGTGTTAGGTCAGGGTTGGAGCTTAGCATTCATGGTAAATCACCAGGACTAGACACCCTTGCTGTACACCTTGGAAAAAAGCCAGTTTGACTGTACACCAGAAACCAATCAAAACAACCTTAACCCAATCTTGCTACATTGATGTTAATAAAAATGACAAACTTTCTTGCTCCTATGAATCTACTGTTATAGAAATGTAAGATTTACAGTTTGGAATAAATTAACCCCATATTGCAATCTCTTCCATTTTCATATTGAGGAGTCCTACTTAAGAATTTTCGTTCTTCGTATTGAACCAGTGTTCAGAGTTGGCTGATGTAGGCTGTCAGTTGTTTTCCATTTGCTAAATCACAGAGTGAGACCTCCTCCTGAGAATAAAGTACTTTTTAATGAGGGTGAGGATGTGACCTTCTAAACCCCTGTATTTCAGATAGAACCTCCTGGGTGCGCCGCATGCGATCTGTTTTATAACACCTAGAGACACTTGTATCTGCGCCTCCACTGAAATGTGAGAAGAAAAAAAACATGTGGTGGAAAAAAATGCCCAGTGCAATTATGCTGAAGGATTGTGATCCGCCTCAATCTTCACACTGTTACGGGTCAGAAAATCTGTAACTCTCTTCGTTAGGGGATTCAAGTGTACAAATTGTACAGCTAGTGCATCTAAATCAGCAAACAGAAAACATCTGTTTTGATTAAAGGAATAATCCAGCATGGTTCAAACTAATCTCTACAGACTGCACCACAGACAATAATATGATGAATTCGCTAAAAAACTAACACAAATTCTAATGGATTGAAATGCACTTATAACAGAAATTAACTTACAGAAGAATATTTTTGTCCTTGGTCAGATGTGACAGAAAAAAGATATGCTAAAAAATGCGGGAGAACTCCTTTAGTAAAACTCAATTCTGATCTGTAATATTTCCCTGTGTACAATTATTTTACACTGGATTCATTGTCATTTTGGCATCAGATACTAATTCATTTGTTATCAACTTCTCAGAAATGGAGAAAGGTCATCTTGTTACGGCCGGAGGAAGGGGTTTCATGGCTTAAGAGGTCACAACAAGAGCTTAATTTTCTGTTCTCTGCACTTTCCAAAGCTGCAACTTGGAATAGCTGTTCTAGGCCAGGGGATTAGTCAGAAAATCCCTTATGCAATGGAAACAGTCCTGGCTCAGGTATCCAGGTGTGAACCTCCAGAAACAGGTCCAGCCTTCAACCAGGTCAACAAGCACCCCAAGGAAGGATCAAATCATCTCACCATTACAGGTTAAGTGGCGATTACTGTTAGATTGGCTTTACTTTTAATAATGGGAGCATGAATAAGAATTTTTTGGCTCCTCAGAACACTGGAAAGAAAACATGATTTGTAACTGACAGCATCTTACATGTAGACAGTTTATGAAGTCTATATGTGTAAAGAGATTATTTATTTCTAAGTGTGTTACATGAATAAAGCTTGTCATTTTGATGCATTCACTGGACAAGATGCATGTTCTTCTAAAAATACTTTCTTTTATGACTTTATCTTTCTGAGACTTGATTTTGTAGACATCTACATGTATGTGTGTATTTTTACCTTGTTCATTCAATCAAAACCTGAACACTGCTTTGCTTAAGACAACGGAGAAAATTACACGTGAGACATATTTGCATGGGTGAAAACTAATTTATTCTGGGTTTTGTAGCGAGACCGCCTGCTCACGCAAAACGTGTCACCCGCCTCCACATACCACGTTCACTAAGAACAACAAGTATCATAGAATAGAATAACACACTCTCAGTCACTGAAATGCTACCTCTGCATCTCTCTCTCTGGATAAAAAGCTGCAATGAAAAAGCTGATGGTCAGTCGCTGGAATGTGTCCTTGTATTTTTATTAGTCTGATTAAATGGAGTTTTGTAAGGGAAAGATTTCAGCACGAAGGCAACTAAACAAGCTGTGTGATTCACAGATAAAAATGAGTCATACAAACCTCTCCTTGATAGAAGTGAACCCTCTTTTTGATTTCTCGTGCACCTTCATCACTAATCCGAACAATTAATCTCCTAAACTCCATATGTGAGACCTTCACTCTCATAATGAAGCAAAAAGTATTAATTCAACAGTAGCCAGGAAACTATTACAATTACATTAGTTACTCAATAAAACAGCTTAAAGGGTCCATTGACATTTGTGTAGCAACAAGACTACTTTCCAACCACTCTTTCTTTCTGAAAATTAAGATTTTCTGGAAATTAAGATTTGTTTTGAAGGCTAAATTATGTAAATTACCTCTGTTCTGATAGGCTGCCCTTCATTGTGCTTCTTTCATACAGCAGTAGAAGTTGAAACAATGTTTTTTATGGATGTGTTATGTATTGATTTATGCAGGTTATATGGACGACATGGTCTGTGATAAGGCTAGGATTCAAAGGGTTAACTAATGTCGGTTTTAGATACTGTGCTTTGCAGTCCCACCTCCCCATCCCAGGAGGTTTATGCTGAGGGAGATTGGGGTTTGGTTCAAGTTGTTTTTTTCACAAGAAGCCAAAAAGGGTCACCTCCCCCAGGCAAAGCTTGTCCCACTGCTCCTCGCTTCCGCTTGTATAGCAAAGAGCAAGGACGCCGGGGCTACAACTGGTGCAACTTTACGCCAAACTGCATGATATCCTGCATATTAAGGTTATTTGAAGGCCGCTTCATGCACACTGCTGATGTTCTGCCTTCGACAGCAGTATAATATACATGAATCACAATTAAATTACACTTAAAGGCAATAAATTAACTGCATTTACTTGGCCTGAATTAACTTAAAAGAAAGTACTTGATTTAAAATGCATAACTATTCCACGTAAGTCCAATTCTGCTTTTCATTAATCTGGTCTGGGAAAAAAGGTAAAAATAACAGACGCAGCTATAAAGACTGAGCTCCGGCAGAGTCCCTATAGATTACCACAAAGCCTTCCTCATCCAGTTAGGTGTTCTGGAAGTGAAACTTATTCTTGTCTGCCAGAGTGATTAGCACTCTCAGGCCGCCCTAGTCTCTGACACAGCATTAACCTCACTTAATTAACACCCCTCACCTCCCCACCAGCCCAGGAAGAGACGATGTACACTCTAAAGGAAAAACTTCATTTTATGTCTCCACACCTCCACACTCTGTGTCTTAAATCAGAGTATCACTCACATCGAAAATAAACCACGCAAGCAAAAAAGCAATGATGTTTTCCAGACATTTTGGGCCATTTCTGTTGGTCAGTTTGTGGTGGAACATGGCCCTAAATTTGAGGTTGGCTTTTAAACCTAATAAAATAAATATAAAGAAATGAAAAGACAAATGTGTTTGGTACGACAGAAAATGGATGGGAGAAGCTAAGTGATAAACCTGCATTACACAGGAGCTGCTTTATCACAGCCTTTCGTGTCTCACAGCTTTTCTCTAAAGATAGAGGGAGAGTAGAAACACCTCCTGTTTCTCACAGTCCCACACAGGAAGAACCTGAATAATTAATGTGCATACGTGCATACGTGCAGTCTTCAGAATGGAGCAAATGCACTGACTGAGCGCACGTTTAGGAAAAGTCTTGAAGACCGTGGACACAGTTCAGTTCCAGGTGAAATAAACATAAACTATTACCCTGAATCCTCAGTCTAGCCAAGAGTCTGTGATCTCAATGGGGTGTGACGTCAAACCCCATTCCTGCCAGGCCAGCCACAAACAGACCAAGACACAAGTAAGACAGGGCCAATGGATTAGAGTCTATGACCCACTTGCCAATGACAGCTTTGGCTTGGGGACACAGTGCTTCCTGAAAATATACAAATCTAAACTTTTTTAATGATATTTCTCAACTAAACACATCTGTATATTCTTGTCACGATCCTGTTTAGTAAGTATTTCCTGAGTTTAAACGTATTCATGACCCATCTGCATTTGACAAACATACTTTCCAGCCATCAACAACACTTTTCAACATTGAACAGTCCTTCCACAACAGTATAACCATAGTATTGTGTTTTGTATTGCAGTGTGGGGCTCTGAAGTAGTTCCATTGAGGAGCGAGGTAAGCTATTTGTGAATGAAATGGTAATCTCTCAATGTCTTTGTCAGGCTGATGGCAAATCCTCCAGATAAGGAAATAGCCCTACCTACCCCTGCCTAAGGAAGCATGCCAAAGTAGGCCGCCCTCAAATCCTGTTGATCAATATAGGTCACATATAGATCAAAAGCTTCCAATGGAATCTCCTCTTATTATGGTAGGACACCTCAAACTTAGACAGACAGATGTTTTTCTCTTGTTTTCGATGTAAGTTAATTTTATGCATGATTTGTGCTTTTGCATTAATTGAATAATTGTAACTTTACAGGAAGAAGGTACACTTTTGTAATCTAATGGGGAATTTAAGTCATTTTGAACCATTTCTATTGGTTTGTTCTTCACTGAGGTCATTTAATAGAGATAAAAAGACAGAGGTACGTTTTGTTCTGACAGTGATATTATACAATAGAATGGTTTTAGAATTCACTACTATTGGTCTAAAGTTTAGGTTTATTACATTTATAGTTGTGGTTTCTCAAACCAGTCCACACAGTATAGAGATGGAGCAAAAATATAGACCCGTTGGAGGGCCTGAGTCCTTCCCTGGGCAGAAGAGCGTGGTAGATTTAGAAAAGATCTTATTAACGTCACACACTGTGGTCAAATCTACCAAGATAATTATGATCATGCAACTAATCCCTCTTGTATCTGTTCTGTCTCTCATGTTTCTTTTTTTTCTAAGACTTCATCCTAATGAATTTAAAGAGAACCACCATTCAAAGAGCAAGATGTGAGCAATGATATTCTACTCAGGGAAAAATAAAAATAAATAAATAAATAAATGAATGAATGAATGAATGAATGAATGAATGAATGAATGAATGAATGAATGAATGAATGAATGAATTATTACATAAATAAAAAAAATAATTTACTTACGATCCCAGGACCTCTATGAATTCAAACACTTCTTGGATATTGTCGGTGCTCTTCTTCCATTCATTTTCTGCTTCCTTGCGACCCATTGCAGTTTTTGCTTCAACAGGGATTTCTACAATACAACAAAAACAGGAAAAAAAGGGTTGTCATGTGAACTCAAAACCTATAGCCAATAGCCTAGAAGACAAGCACAATTCAGGGACTGATTCTCTTCAAGCATAGGCTACCTTTTCCAGCAGTTAGGACAACTCCTAATAATCCAGGAGCCATGAGGTTTGCTGGGCAATTTAACTTAAATTCAAATTCACAACCTAAAATCCAGACAAAGGATTCCCCTGAAGTCTTTCGAAGCAAGGAATTCCAAGCATGAAGCAGTTCCACAATCTGAGATAAAGATGCGGTGAAGGTCGGACCTCACACTCATCATCAGCTAACTGATCAGTCAGCTCTAGGGCGCTCCTGCCAGTCTGAGGCTGCCTGCTCAACCATGACTGCTAATACCTGTCTTAGGCAAGAGCTACACCCACAGCCAATGACAAAAGTGGTCAACCCACTGCGGCCCTAATTTGCCAGGTCTGACGACATTTTCAGACCGTTCTAATTTGTTGGCCAGTCAAGTAATTAGGTCGAAGGGGCGTATCAGGACTTTTCTGTGCTACAAATGTGGACAAACCTGCATAATGTATTGCCTTTGGTTATTTCTCGATTTAGAGAGGATAAAAAAAAATTTAGAAACTGGGAAAATTGGCCATGCCCAAGACCAATATTGATATTTTAAATTGGACCACCCGATTTGGGAAATGGCATTGATGGGGAAAAAAGTAACAATCAAATAGAGCTCTGCACAAAAGAAACCGACACCAGTGGAAAATTCTTCACAATCTTCTTTCATTTACTGTAACTGTTCACAAAGTGTTAAATGTGATGGGCTATGCTCTGAATTATTTAGGGGGTACCACAGGGTTCAGATTTGGGACCTCGTCTGTTTACTATGTATGTAAATTAAGTTAGACAAAATGTGTCAGATGCTAACGTGCATTTTTACGCTGATGACAGAATTATTTATTGTTTTCGAAAATCCCCTAATAAGCGGTTGAATTTCTACAGAAAGCTTTTAATGAGGTCCAGCAAACATTTCTGCAGTTAAAGTTGATACTTAATGCAGATAAGACTAAATTAATGTTATTTTCAAACTCTAAGAAAAGACCTCCACGTGTGCCCTCAGTGATCACTCTTGAGGGAAATGTCATTGAGGTGGTTCATACATATACCTTGGTGTTTGGCTTGATGACTCACTATCTTTTAAGCCCCATATAGATACTCTTGTGAGGAAACTTAAACTTAGATTGGGCTTCTTTTTTCGAAATAATTTGTCTTTTTCTTTTAAGGCAAAAAGACAATTAGTCACAGCTACATTTTTGTCTATTCTGGATTATACATTTTGTATATAAATGCTTCAGCAAAATGTCTTAGTAAGATTGATGTGGTTTATCATGCCGCGCTGAGGTTTATTACCAACTGTAGACCTTCATTACGAATTATATTCTTGAGTGGGATGGTCTTCATTGTCCATCAGGAGATTGGGTCATTGGTACATGTTTATTTATAAGGCCATTCTGGGATTACTACCCCTACATTTGTACCTTAAGGCTTTTGTTCACTCTGCTCCTTCTTCATGGAATATGTTCCAGGAAAGTTGGAATTTAACTGAGCAGATCTCTTTAAATACTTTCAAAACTAGGTTGAGATCACTTGAGATAGACTCCTTGTTCTGTGACTGTCTTTTATAAATTTGTTGAAATGTTTACTGTGTAATTTTAATAGTGAAACCGTTTTTTTTTTGCTGCCTTTTGGCCAGGACTCCCTTGAAAATGAGGTTTTTAATTTCAATGGGATTTTTCCTGGTTAAATAATGTTTAAATAAATAAAAAAAAACTGCTTCTTTCAGTGTACACAAAAAATGTAGTTTGAAGGATTAAGGTGCAGATCCATAAAATATAGCTTGCAGATCTTGATTCAAAAAGGATAATCATTAACACCAAGCCCTGGGTGATCCGTAGGCCTTGACCTCCTTCCCCTTATATAACAAGAATCCTGATCTTTTCACTTAACCTCAAAAGGCCAGGAGATCAATGACAATGGTAGAAGATAAAAGATAACTACTAATACTGGCCAATGATTCAAAGATGTTATGCCATGGGGCTTGGATGGCATTCAAATGAAAACCATTCATACTTCAGTTGGAAGTGTCATTGATTGAAGAGAATTGGGTAGCCTGAAGACAAAAAGAACATCCTATTAAGCAACGGACACCCAACAAATCCTTGGGCTGTGTGCCAAGTATGGGGTAACGGCTATATAAGCCATTTGCCTTTTCTCATTTCCTCCACGACATGCAATTAAAGCGGAAGATTAAACAGTACTTAATCATGACACCTCCTTTGAACGTGCCTCACCGAACATACAAAAGTCTCATTATAAGGAACAGAATAGGCTTTTGTTCTTAGGCAGCAAACATGAAAGAAAAAGCACTATCCTGTGGTTTCATTCCAACCGTAGTGCAATAAGACTAGAGTATCTTTTAGCATATCAGGGGGTCTGCAGCCAATCTCTGTTTCCACTTTCTGACAAGAACACTGTGTACATATCTGCTCCTATTTTTTCACAGCTCGCAGGACCTCTGCGCTCCTGCAGTCACTCAGCCAATATACCTGCAGACCCCACCACTCTCAGGGCACTGCATTACTACATTAGCAGCATAAACTTATACTGCACACATCAGCATGGATCATTTGTGCACAAAGTGCACAAGTGCAGATTGTCTGTGTCAGCCAAGGTCAAAAAACGTGTGATGGTGGGGAGGTTCTGCTGTTCCTGCAAACCAACTCTCCCTCCAAGCAATGGCATGGATAGATAGATAGATAGATACACAGACAGATTATGCATTATGCATAAATAAATAATTGTTTTAACAGATAAAATGCAAAATGCAAAAACATAAATTACATTTTAGAGATAAAGTTTTTTTTTAACAAATAGTACAACGACACTGCTTTGTAAGATTTACTCCAAAGCCTCATGCATTGCAGTGAGTTCACTGCGAATAAGTATCCCCCTGAAAAACCAGCTCCCTGCTCGACCTTACCTTCGGGTCGGTAACACTTCCAGCACGCCCCCCGTTTGTCGCCCCTGCTGACAGAGAGGCAGGGGCAGCAGTGGTAAAGGACGGAGTGGGCGAGAGTGAGGGGTCGCGGGCGGCTCAGAGACACGGACATGAGCAGAGGGTTTTAACGCGATCGGTGCACATGCCTGCAAGACCCCCCGAGTACATCAACCGGTCAGCGCCACTTCCCTCAAGCCAAGAGCCACGGAAAAGCGCAGCGAAGCGACCACCCCAACGGGAACTTGCACTGAATCGAAACCCTCGTCCTGGATACAGAACCCCCCGTCCTGCTCCTTTGACTTACCTAGAGCCAAGTGCGCCTCTCGTCGCTCCGCTCTGACTCTCCTGCCAAAAGCTCGCTGCTGTCTGCACAGATCAGCTTCTCCCGGAGGCACAGAAATAACCACGGCTGCACGGAGATTACACATCCTCACCCTGAGAGAGGAGGGGCCGCCCTCTCTCAGGTGGGCTTCCACTAGACATACGCATTACTGCGTCCACTGCGTCTGCACTGTTCATTCAACCACACACCAAAAGCTCAAATCCTATAAATCTGCAGGAGTTTCACCAAAAATTTGTTCACAACTGAGATTCGAATAGACATATAGAGTGGGCTGTGCAAGATCTTATTATGTGCTAAATCTTATTATTATTATGTGCAATAATCTTTCCATGTGCAGTATTGTGCAAGGTACTTAATGGGTGCCAAAATGTCATAATCAATATGTTTAGTATCTTGTACAATACTTGTTTAGTATCTATGTGCAATAGTCTTTCCATGAGTAGTATCATGTAAAGATTTCTAAACAGGTGCTGAAGCATTTCATTATGTGGAATATCGTATCACGTGCAATGTTTTTACCATGTCAATATATTATATACAACTGATCTCTATTAGGTGTAGAAATGTTCTGCTGACCACAATCTGTCTCATTAGCATTTCACTTAATTGTAAGTTACTGATCTATAGTATTAATTCCCAGCCTTTTAGTGTAGCACAGTATATTACATATTGAGTTTTTTCTTCAGATTTCTTTACTGGATTTATTTAGCCTTTATATTTATATGTTCTCTCTGTCTCTGTTTGTCTGTGTAGTCATGTCATAAGCAATTTCCCTCAGGTTCAGAAAGGAATTCTGAGTCGGAAGACTAGCCATAACCTTTTTACAGTGGCAATCAATGGAATCATGGCCATTTACAATACTGCCATTTACTATCACTACGAAACCAAACCCCTTAATTTTACCAATTAATATAACCTTAATTTTACCTTAATTTCCAGTAAAGTAAGGAAAATTAAGTGGAAAAGTGCACAGATTAAGGCTGATTAAGGGGTAAAAC
>JBBKCR010000128.1:16647936-16659333 GCA_037577295.1 Ladigesia roloffi | reverse complement strand
GAACTGAACTTTGAACTAGTTCAAAATTTAAATTGTGAGCTATGAACGTGAACAGTTCACTTTGAGCATGCGTGAACAGAACTTTGAACTAGTTCATAAAAAGTGTGAACTTGCACAACACTGGTAAACTGCCTAAACTAGAAAGTAATTCAAAACTAACCTGCAATCGCCATTTAAAATTGTTCTAATCTTGTTGGAACAAAGGAAAGAAACACCTGTAGTTATTTCCTTAAGAAGGCATATCACTTACTGTCTATATATCTCCAGTGTCAGAACAAAACCTTGTGCATTTTAACTTTTTTACATGGATGGAGAGTAAAGAACTTGTGAGGGGCATTTTCTAGTGTAGGATGCATAAATATAGTATAGCAGGATTGAGGTAATCCACTGTGATATAATTGTATATAAATAAAATGATAAACATCCTTATCTATGTGTGTCCTTTGTTACCAAAAAGTCCATAAATAAAATCTGTATAAATGAATAAACCACACAAGCAATCAATGATATTTTGGATATTTGATTTATGAAGCTGCATGTATATATTTGTACACATTTTTTGGTAGATTTTCTAAAGATCTCCTGGACCACTATCAGCACAGCTAGCAGGAAAATTGCATCAAAGTATTTTCGTTGTATGCAATCTCTATTTTTGCCCAAACTAGAGGTTGTGGATGACCGACAACTTTGATTTCATTCGTAGTATCATCTGATGTCATTTGTAGCTCCAGTGATATTTTTCAAGTTCATTATGTAGCTTGCCATTGTTAAAACATTATTTTGTGGATCTCTTCCAAAAGGCTTCTGGTCGTGGCGGTGGTGTTTGAGTGTGGATTTTGAAATGTGCATATCCCAACTAAATATTACACTTCTGAAACTATGATTGTTGGGTCCCTTCATCAAACCTTTTTCAAGAATGTTTAAATCAATAGAGGTTTTTTGTTTTTTATTATTTTTGAGGGGTGCCAATAATTCTGGCTATATTCCAAAGGGAAACAGTGCTTAAACCATTTGGCAGTTTAGTATATGAAACATGCTTGTAATTCACTCATGTTAGCTGAAGTCTCTTCTCCTAAAATAAATTGCACCAACTGTACTTAGCCTTAAGCTGTACACAAAACATTTTTCCCAGGTGGTTTCATACTAGTTTCAGGAGGTTGAAAACAATTTTCAGCTGCAGATGGCTCTTGCTGTTTCTAGAGCTCCTGGTGTTAAACTGACACTGACAGAATATAATGACAATTGAAGTTTATTCCTCACAAATAACCATTGTGCAAAATGCATTGATACCCCATTGATACTAGTCTTGCTCATGTTGTTTCCTACCATGCATGACATGCAGTTATGAACGACAGAACAAAAAAGGACACAAGAGTGTCACATGGCTAAAAATAGCAACTGTATTGTATTTTGCTTTTAAAAAGAGTTGCTCAGATGCACATGGTGTTCAGGTTCAGCTGCTAAACATCAGTGGATGCCATAGTGACCAGGGCAATCTTCAGATTTAACTTCCAAGGGATTTTTGCGAAACTGCGGAGAAGAAAAACTACAAAGGATGGATTGTGAACAGCAGAATCTTTGAGCAGCAGTTTCTTTTAGATTGTTTAAGACACTTTTAACAAGTATGACAAAGCATTATGAAATGATTCTAAGGTTTTACTGTCATTAGATTTCCTATACTGTGGTTAATGGGTGTTTATACCCCTCCAGGTAATATTGTGCAAAATACATGCCTAAATCATCTCAACACATCTTATATAGTTTCTGACAATGCACTAAACACAAATAGGAAAACTATGCAAAAGAAAAATTCACAAAAGACATTAAACCTGTCTTGGACAACTGTCAAGGAGTGAAATTATGCAAAGAATTTCTGTGCTAAAAATGTGTTGTTTTATACCATGGCTTAATCTCACATGTTCTTCAAAATGTGTTGAAATATAAGCCTCAAGGCAGTATTGATGGAGCATGAAGGTCAGTGAGGAAAGTCAGGAAAAATACGTCCTTGATGGAGAATGTTAGTCAGATTAGCCACAAAGTCTTAGCTTACCTTGCAAAGATTCGGTCTAGAGCCACTCAGGACTCTCAGCGTTGCAGGGCATGATGAAAAATGTTCAACATGCAGAGCTGTATTTGCTAAATTTAGTAAAATAAACAACATGTTTTGTGTCTAGCTGATGCAAAGTGATGGAAACCCTCATTTATGTAGGACAGATGCAAATGGTTGACTCCACATGTCCCTGCATGCCTGCATTCTAATCTCCAAAGCCAATGTCCATCAATATCATATTAATACAGTACGAACGTGATTACCCTTGGTGGGGGATTTTAGCAGCTTGACCATAACCCTGGAATCAATCAAGATAAGCCATCTTTTATGCAAGTGTTCAGCCAGGCAATATGCTATAAAAACGGCATAAAATTTAGAACCTGATAACAGAATCTCAGCAATTCCACAAGATTCAAACTCTCAAAAATAAAAAAATAAATGAATGTTTAAAAGATTATAGATAAGCCAATAATCCTGAGCATCCTGAGTGTTTTTTTTTTTAGAGTTCCCATTTGCAGAGCCCCCAGACGGTGCCGCTTTGTTTTGTTCATACATTATTACAGCATGTGATAAGTGGTTTTCAGATTTTGCAAGCAAGCACACATTTCTCCACACACACACACACACACACACACACACACACACACACACACACACACACACACACACACACACACACACACATACCTGCCATACACTTTAATATTCTGAGAGTGAGGCGGGGGGAGGAAGCCTGCAGGCTAATTAGCGTGCTGCTGCTGCTGGGAGCTGGAAAAGGTCATCATGAGCTTAATAGGATGAGCTATAATACATTTAAGTCTCAATCTGACGGAACTGGTTTTGGTAGGTTGTGCATAAAACATAATTTCATCAGCATTAGAAAGATGCTTCAAATAGATCGATATTTCAAAGTGATACTTCACTATGTACTGAACAGAACATATGGATGAGGATCGACATTTCTGCTTTTGTAGCACTCCAGAAACCAAAGCTTTGTGACACTAACTCAGATTGTCCCAGGTCCAATAAATGTTTGTGTATCTGCATCAATACATTTGTATATTAATTGTATAAGATATAGCCTCAAATTTCCTAAATGAATAGGAATGTTGTACTTCTGGTGGTGGCTCCATCATTGCTCATTTTATTAAAAAGAATTCTGCACATTTGTAAATACATCTGCATGAAACTCTGCTGAATCCCAACACTCTTCACCCTTTTTATGGTGTTTACATTTTATTAACAAACATGAGGAAATCAGATTATGGGAACCCTTGAATGCAAAAAATATTTCCAAATATCAACCCACTATTATTTAGCCCGTAACAGCAGTACCTCTCTAGATAGATAAATAGACATAAACTTAATTGAAAAGTTCACAGCTTAGTCCCTGTAGACTGGTTTAGCATTCTGCATGAGTGAGCAATACATGGCAGAGGATACTCATAATAAGCTTATAATCACACTTGCTTGAGCAGACCTTTAAGCACTTTTGCTGAATATTGAGATGTTGAATCACTGTTGTAATACTGTGTGTCAACAGTCTATTGGGCCCCTATTAAATGCATGAGGCTCACAGATCTGAGGCCGGCTCTAATCTCAAATGGGTGAGTCAGTCATATAACATCCATTGTATCCGAGACTACAGTGTGAGTCAGTTCGGCTCACCAGGGCTCACTAGAGCTTTGGCTGGAAAAGAGAGCTGATTTCTGGCCAGGATCCGATTTAGCAAGCCCGCTTCACAATATTTTGCCACAATATTTGCGGCACTTCTAAACAGAAAGTAATAACATTTTTGCAGTTCACCATTAAGTTGGACTGTGCTTCAATTGTACAACCCATTTGCTGTGTCTGATTGCTGTATGCAGACTTTTAAAGGGAACATATTATGCAAAACTCACTTTTTGCATCCTTTTTTATTTCAATGTGTGTCTCTAGTGCTCCTATTAACACCGAGTGCAAAAAAAAAAAAATCCCAAACCATCCATCCATTTTCTGTGAGTCATTTTAAAGGTTTGACGTAAGGAAGCTGTTTGGATGGCTCCTATATCCTGACGTCTGGATGAGGAAATGTGCACACCTGCAGAACCCCCACCCAGTAGTAGATTAATTGAAGATCAGCCATTTTTGTCTGCTGGTTTTACGAGCACACATTTGATGACGAGCACTACGACTACTGGTAAAGGCAAGTCACTCATGGAGTGTTGTGTTCTTCCTGCTCTTTGTCTGACTAGGGGTTGAACATATAGGAGTGGGTAGCTCCTCTGTTTTACATGTGTTAAATGTAGAGTAAGCATCGGATAGGTGGGGCATGGCCAGCAGCACCTTAATTGACCAAAAATAATGAAGTGCCCTTAAACAGTCAAGAATAGAGCTGGTGAAATCTCTTTATGTGAGAATGGTTTTGTGCAAAGGACTTCATAATTATATTTTGCATAGCCCATAGACCTATTATAACTTGTTTAAAGAGGTATACTACATCCCATTCAAAATTACACTGCATTCTGCCAAGCTTTGTTTCACAATATGCAAAATAAATAAGATTGATCCATGAAAAAAAAACACATCCTTTCTGGTCCTGATTAACTCTCTTATCTCAGCGTACATCTCAACATTACCCCCTAGTTTTTCCACTCATGCTCCACTCAGAACACACCCTCTAGTGGTACTGCAGACCTTTGCAGACAAAAGCAGCTTATCTTGGTCACACAGTTACAAGCTGTATCCTTTTATAGAAATCACTGAATACAGGCGTAATCAACTTATCATACAGCACTGACAGAAACACCGTTAAACCTGAAAGGCTAATTTACATCAGACTTCAGAAAAGAGTCAAAACAAAATACCAGTCACATATTTGCCCATCATACGTTAGGAAATTTTATTTACAAGGCCTTGCTTTACCAGCCTGCAGCTCTACTGTTAGTGCTGAGTCCGTGTGAAAAAAAGCCAGCCTTCTCAGCGACCTACATTAATGAATGCATTGTTAGCTTTACTCCTGACACACAGAATTTTTTACATAGTCCCAAACAAAACTTCACTCTCAGCATTCAGCTCAACCCTCTGCTCAGGTCTCAGCAGCACACAGCATCAGCAGCGATACCACTACCATCAAGGACCAGACCAGTACTGAAATCCCAAGCTAAATGTTTAATATACTTCATTTTTTTATTGTGAGAATCCTGTGTACAGTCACAGTAGAAAGAAAAGGAAATGATACAGAAAAGAAACACAGAGGGGCAAAAAGGAAACAACCGCATATTCAAGATTCATTTGACGTCTCAACTCTCTCACCTGTAGAATATTAATACAACAAAAAGTCCATCCTTAACTCTGAACTTTTTATCCGCCCTTTCAGAAATAATGTTGATGCTGATATGGCGTACCAGTACAGGTCATATCAAACCCTGAGTTTCAAGACCACCTCACTTTACAACACAAACGCTTTCTATGGAAATGTGCAGTAATAATAATAATGAAAAAATAGTAATAATAATAATAATATAATAATAATAATAAATCATCATCATCATCATCATCATCATCATCATCAATCAATAGAAATATACATTGCACAAGAAAGTCCAAAGTTTTTAAATACTTTGCTGTGGCAAAGAATTTGTACCTTTTTTTTTTTTAAGCGTTGGCGTTGACACTTGGTGATTATGGTGTGGTATCAATAAGCAGCAGCAAAAGGACTGAAATACCATCTTTAACAAATAATACATTATATATTTGTAATAATGACACTATGAACATTTATCTTTCAGAATATGTATGTGCTTGGCAGACAACCCTGATAAATATGACATGAGATATCTACATTCAAAACCCCTCTTTTTCATACTTCCAGTAAAATATTGAGTTAGCAATAGCAATGTCCCAAGCCCATCTCTTAGGTACAGCGTCTGGTACACACTGTGTGTGTGGGAGCGTAGCTACTACAGGGAGATTCCACTGATCTCTCCCTAGTCTGTGACAGGGCAGTGAAGGCTGGGGTGGTGTTATTACAAATTCCAGATTTTTCTGGAACAATCTGAGGTGTCTCTCATAGGTATCCTCAGTCTCAGATGACTTAAACCCCCCTTACGTCATGCTAACATCTCCATAAACCTCTGGTGCTCAAACCTGAGTGTGTCCAAGTGCACACAGTTATGAGTCCGATCTCATAGACTTTGAAGTCTTTGGTTATAAATGTAAAAGTTTCAGTGTGTGGGCAGAAGGCGGCGGGTCAGGTCTGCTTGTATGTGTGTGCGCGTGGGAATTTTCTCATGCCCAGTGTACCTGGGCGGCGGCTGCAGTCGAATGTCTTTTTTTCTCCTGCAGTGAGGAACCCAGCTGTTCCTCATTGATCTCTTTAAGTCTCTTTTCTTCCAGGAAGGCCACGAGAGAATTCCTCATATCCACCACCTCCAGCATCTGCTGTAAGATCTGCTCCTCCTCTGCCTGCTGCTCTGTGGTCTTTTCAGAGTCTACACACACAACAGAAAAGGCAACAATAAGGTGGAGCTGGACCTTGCAGCACGTGTGCAGGATGCATAATTCTTTTGATTATTGCAACAGAAAATTAAGTTGACACACGCAAACGTGTGTATTTATCTATTAGTATTATTTACATAGTGTACTTTTACAGTACACTGTTGTGCTGTATATATTTTATTCTATTGTTTTTGCAACTCTTTCTTTTGCATTGTCGGCTTTCTGTCACAACAATGCAAATGTCTCAGTTGTGGAGTATATAAAGGGTAGTAAAAAGCAACATTTGCTGTTTTTGCACTCATGACAAATATATGTACGGATGCTTATCTCAATTACTATATTACAACGTATTTAGACCCCCTTTTTAATTAGGGAATCAATACACCTACTGCCAAGACAGGTGTTTAACTGCGAATATGCTATTTACACACTGTGTAATCTCCATATAAAATGTAGCTGTACAAGGTCACAAGGTCACCAAGTGCAGTGCTGGATAGAGCGGTATAAAGCCCTCTAGTACTGGACTGTGTAGCAGTGGAGTGAAAACGCTCTACTAATATGCTTCGCATGAGTGTTTCAAGAAAATTGTCCAACATCAATACCTGAGTTTGCTAATATTCGTGTGCCTGAGGGCAATACAGGCAAGTCTAGAGTAAAGCCTTCCCAGCAGAGCAGAGGCTTTTACTGCAGCAATAGGAGGACCAACTCTCTATTATTAATTTCGAAGAAACACTGCATCAGCAGGTTT
Organism: Ladigesia roloffi; assembly: GCA_037577295.1. Lineage (NCBI taxonomy): Eukaryota > Metazoa > Chordata > Actinopteri > Characiformes > Alestidae > Ladigesia > Ladigesia roloffi. Next base: position 16,652,056 of record JBBKCR010000128.1, on the reverse strand, counting down.
GTACAAACCTTTGGGTATGTAGTGAATATTTATCTGCTGCTGCCCAGTTACTTGCTTATGTAAACCATCTGAATTGAAATGATGTTTTTAGGTGGTTCAATACATGTTGTAAAACACGATATTCTGAATTTATTTAGTAAAATAAGGCACTGACGTAATTAGAGAGAATTAATTTATAGGCAGAAATAACCACCCTTTGGTTCAGGATTAACAGGTTAAAGAAAGAATTGGCTGCATAAAATAGTCATAGCATTCATAACATAAATGGACTAAGCAAATTCAAGACACTAGACTTGTTAATGCTTTTGTCCAAAACAGATTTTTATTTTTATATTATCCCTTCGATTAAGACACATGTTCAGACAAATGCTAGTCAGAGGTTTCCGCTAAAACTTTTGTCTTATCTCTAGTTAGTCACTGAGTCAGTTAAGTAAAATGAGGACATTAATGCATGAAATACTAAGAAATTCAGAAATTCATGATACATTTTCAAAAACTGTACTATTAATTCAAATGCATATTTTTTATTATAGATTTAGAAAAAAAGAGGAGCATTTTCAACCGTGTTCAAAGAAGTGTATTTCTCCTGCACTTTTATACGTTTTTATTTTATGAACAAAGCTTTTTAATTATAGACCACATTGTTCACTATGTGTCTGGCATCTAAAACCAAATTAAATGCTTCAGAATATTGCACAAACTATCAACCATATATACGCCTCATTAAAGTGCCTTGCCAAGCAACATAATAACTGTGCCTTCAATGATCTCAAGACAGCAATTCAAAACACATGAAAACTGTAAAATTCCAGAATGAATTAATCTCAAACTAAAAGTGTAAATACCCTCCATCTCCATATAGCGCCTCAGCTCCAACTCAAGCATGCTCTGCTTATCCTCCAGTTCCAGCTGCCGAGACCTATGGGGTTGAACAACAAAATTAAACATGAAATTATACTAGCATTACATATGGTGACATATGACAGTGACACTTAGCCTAGGTGGTGGGGGTTGCAGTGGGGGAGTGCGATGGAATGTAAATGTATGTTAAATACACTACATTATCAGGAGGGCTTAAATACAGCCTACCCACTTTCATGTTCCGCTTACCAAGCATTAGCACATATATTCAGTGACAGTCAGAATAAAGGTTACCAGAGCAACCCGACAGAGGAAACGGTTTTGTGAAAGGCCTTCATTATTGGAGAAATAACACCCCCACCACCAACGCCTCACCCACATGCAAAACCAATATCTCAAACAGAGACCTTTTCCCAGTTTAAAGGACCAATGTCAAAGAAATGACATCAAAATAAGGAGTAATTTCATATTAGCATCTCCTAGTCTAAATGGCAAGATTTGTTCAGATGGTCTTCTTCTAATGTGCAGGATTTAATAAGCTGGTTTGAGCAAACTTAAGCTTAAGACTTACGCCACCATGAGATCCGACTCCTCTGAAACCAGGGCATTCTTTTCTTGGACCAGCTCAATCCAGTCGTCTATCATGGTAGCTGATCCATCAGACTCTGAAGGAATAGTAAGATTAAAAATGAGAGTGCTGTTCATGAAGCATTATCAAATGTGGCTTTATACTTCAGTGTCTCCCTAAAAGACTTCAATATAAAGTACGGTCTTATACTTGAGTTCGCTTCTATTATACGACACACTCCAGATATCTATTGCCATCAAAGCTTTCTCCTCTCAGTGAAATGGGATTGCTTTACAGCAGTGGACAGTATGGCTAAAATTAAAATCCAAAAAAAAGTTTCGACAGATGGCATAGTGTAAAAATTCAAAGAATTCAAAGCAGGCATTGTGAGAGGAAATTAAAATACCTCAAGTGTTCTTGTGGTTAACAGATCTTTAATGCTTAACCCCTAGTGGCCAGCCGTTTCTTTTATGCTTAAACTTTAATGGTAGAAACGTGTCATACCAGGCTGTCCTCTGAGTGATCTCTCCAGCATCACTCCCTTCTCCTCCAGGTCCTTAAATGTTACCTCGATCTCTTCCAGCCTCCTCTGGATAGACTGTAGTTTGGAAACATCAGACACCAAGAACATCAGTAATAAAGGCAGAACCAGTGCAGAACTGCAGATGGCAAATCATTAAATTTAGATCTAAAATCTGTTTGCCACACATTCTTACAACAGTGTTTAAATACTTCTGCAGAGGAAATGTAATCTTCGCTTGTTAGAACCTGCTCCAGAACAGCACACAGCTATTGAGGATCAGTTCGCCAGGAGCTACATGGATCTAAAAGAATAATCCCTGTGATATACAGAGATGGTTCATTCTAACCTGAGCTTTGTGGAAGCGCTGCAGTTCGCTCATTTTAGCTCTCCGCTCCAGAGTTCTCATCTTCATCAGCTCCTGCCGCTCTGCTTCAGACAGTTTCACTGATACAGACTGGATGCAGGAAAGAATGAAATGAATCAGCCACAAAGAACGTCGAAGAATACTCAGTCAAGGGAAAATGAAAGCTTCATCAAGCGGTTATGAGAAATGTATGTGGGTGTGTGCCTTCTTTTACAAGGTCAGATTTCTAGCAGGCACCTGCTTACTAAAACATGCATACAATTACTGTTGTTGAAGCATCTAACCTGGCCTTCCAGAGAATAATCCAATGTCATAAGAGCCTCATCAGTCTCTTCGTCATCCTCATCATCATCAACAGGATCAGCATCAACCTCATCTTCAGAGTCTACTTGCATTTGCACTGGCAATGAAATCAAAGTATAAATATCAGTAATATCAGTAACAGTTTTATACAATTTTCCTTTACATTTTTGCACCGAGGTAACTGTACAACTACACAAATCTGGCCTGAGGGGATCCTTCATGTGAAAATGTTTACACAACTGACTCACACACTTCAGCTCACAAAACTGCATCACATCGTTATTTTTATCAGGCCACTTTTGTTGCCATCATGCTGTAACTCAGATTGACACAGGAAAAACATAAAAAGAAGTAGTCCTACCTGCAGGTCTCAGAACACTGAAGCGTTGCTGCAGCCGAGGTGAGGACAAATTCCAAGGGGAGAACTTTGACCTGAGCCTGCCTTTTTGATCCTGAACGGACTTCTGGTCCTCGCCTTTTCTTCTGAAACACCGTCGATTCTTCTTCTCCCGAACATGGCCCTGCGACGCGCCCCCGCTCCAGTAGCCCTCCTCCTCACCTCCGTCATGGGGCTTGGAGGACGAGGAAGTAGAAGCAGCTGATGAAGACGCAGGCGTTTCTGAGTCTGAGTCTTGGCTGAAGCTTAGACTCACAAGCTGGGTCTTCTCCTCATGTGACAACACCAGCTTTTTGAGGGACTGCTTGGGTCTGGAATCGGCCATCCCTTGATGTTCACCGTCCTCTGACTGGGGTTCCTCCTCATTTTCAGGGATTGATGTGGAGGTGGTGAGGTCTTGATTCTCCTCACTATGTGAGGGAGACAGGAGCACATTATGGACAGTGCGAGGTTTGGGGACGGGAGCGGAGGTTCGGGAATTACGCGGGGCTGGAACTGGGACCCCATTCTGGTGGTGATCAGCTTTCCTGTTCTGTGGCTGGCGTTCTGAAATCAGTTCTGTAGGTATGAAAGTCTTATCAGAGTCCTTGGCCGCCCTGGTTGCCAGCTGGTCCTCCTGATCTTCAAGGGTATTAGATTCTGTGGCATCATCACAGTGAGGGTCTATTGAGATTTTATAGGAGCCTTTTCTCCTTACAGAGTGGAATAACAGGGGAGACTCACTGCCTTTGTGATCCTCTTTTTCACTCTTTACATTTGTTCCATTTTCTACCCCACGCCCCTCATTATCAGAGGCCTGGATATGATCCTGGGTAAATGGTGAATAAATACATGGGTAATTTAATCATAATGTGATTATATGCCTTAAATAGCTTTCACAATGGCAAATCTGTGAAAAACTGAGGTCAAATACAGGATTCATGTGTTAAACAACAGTGACACTGTGCTGTAAAAAAGCATGCTTGGAAAAATATGTGACACGCACACGCACACGTGACACACACACGCACACGCACACACACACACTCTCTCACACACTCTCACACACTCTCACACACTCTCACACACTCTCACACACTCTCACACACTCTCACACACTCTCAC
>JBBKCR010000128.1:16620125-16637167 GCA_037577295.1 Ladigesia roloffi | reverse complement strand
TTCTGATTCTGATTCTGATAACGATAAAAGCTTTTTCCAACAAATCTGCTTTTTTGATTTCCTCTTGGCACTTCAACATTTCTTGTTCTGCCACCTTTCCTCGTTCTCACTTGAATTAATGCATTTTTTTCTTTATCAAAATTCATCCACCCTATTTCTATCTTTCTGTTTTTTTTTGCTAGATGTTTTACCAGGTAATGCAGAAGTGTTGTTTGTTGTAGGACCTTCATGTGGTGTTTTTTTACACAATTTTGACTGTAGAGGTTCAAACTGTTTTGATTGGCGATGTTCTAAATTTTTACTTTCGTCTTACAGAATGATACTACTGCTCTTCCTACTCCTCCAATAAGTGGCATGGAAGTTCTAAAGCCAAAAAACCGACCAATCAGAATCAGAGAATTCCGACTTAAGTTAGAAGTCTGAGATAAAAAGTCAGAATTCTCAGATAAAATGTCGGAATTCTGTGATGAGAAGTCAGAATTCTGAAACGAAAATCAGAATTCTGAGATACAAAGTCAGAACTCTGAAAACGTTTTTTTTTTTCCTCAAGGTGTCGGAAACGGGTTTCCATAGCATACACATTTTCTATCACAGTCAAATTTTTATTTCATATTGTTTTTAATAATGTTGTTTTTCAATAATCTGGTATTTTGTACACGTTTTGATACACACCAACATAATAACAGCTGTTTCTGTCACATGTATGTTTGCTACTGTCTGGTTTGAAGTACTTTTCCTGGTTGAATGCAGTGCTGTAAAGGTTTAGGCCTGTCAATGAGCTGATGTCTCCTCAGGATTGATCACAGGCTTGTCTATTTTATAGAGGTTTCTTGGGGATAGCAGGGGCATCGGAAGCATTTTTAATATTAGGGGGACGAGTGGGGACGGAGTTTGTGTGTGAGGGCGGGGTTGTTGTGTGCGTGCAAATCTCGTCTTTTTTGGGGGTGGGGGTGTTTGGAAACCCCTATTGAATCTTGAATCTTGTCGAAATGACGACGTCCATGGGGGATAGGGTAAATGTTAAAATATAACCTGAGAAGACGCAGTTGTGTCAAACATCTTGACAATTTTTGTTACAATTGCGTTAAACAGATGCTGCGTAATCATGACCAAGAAAGTGATGATTTCTTACCAAAACTGTTTTGGATATAAAAGTGGAGACCAGGATAAATGCTGGGCCTCTCATATATGGCATACTGTTTGCTAATCTGACCTCACTCCATGATTCAGTGGCAAAAGGATAGCTCTTAAACCAGTACCACATGGTGCAGAGCATTCACTGCCAAGTTCTCCTGCTTTCTGTCCTGCTGAAAATGGCAGTTCTGATGAGGATCTGATGCATGAATATGGAGCAGACAGAAATTATTTGTTACTGCTTCCACCAGAAATTTTGGGCCCCATGAAAGACTAGAATTCCCCCCCCCCCTTTATTAAGATTATATAACTAGCCCCTAACAGGGCACCATGTCAGTGCTGGGCCCCTAGAATCATTCTAACCTTTCCCCCCCGGGTGGCGCCCCTGGCTTTAGTAAACCAAGACATTGTGGAAAATGCCATGCTTCCAACATGTAGGCACAGTTTGGGGAAGGCTATTTTCTATTTCAGCATGACTGTGCCATAGTTCACAATCCAAAGTTCATAAAGACATGGTTGGATGTGTTAAGTGTGGAAGAACTTGTCCTGACCTCAACTTCATCAAACACCTATGGTATGAACTCCAAGGCCAAATCCAAGGCCACTTCATAGACATAGCACATGTGGCAGGACATACAGGCTATCATCACCTACAAGACATTTCCACCTGCCAGTGAGGACTCCATTCCAGAAGCACTGAATCACAGCACCATGGCATCCATCAGCAAGACATCCATCTAAACACCAACCCCATCAGTGAATAAGTCCAGCAGTGGCTCTACTTCCTGCTGAGACTGAGGAGTGTGTGTTTTCCACCCCCAATCCTCACCATGATCTACAGAGGGATTAAAGAGTGCATTCTCTAAAGCTGCATCACAGCCTGGTGTTGGCATTTTTGGATCACAAGAGCATAGAGTATAGGACAGCTGAGAATACCATCAGGGTCTCTCTCCCCTCTGTCACAGATATTCACATCCCATGCTGCATCTGCAAAGCCACCCAGCAGTGGATGACCCCGCACACCCCTCACACACGCTCTTCTCCCTCCTCCCATCTGCTAATATGCTGTAGCCTGTGGGCCTCCACTGCCAGAATAAGGAAATTCTTCTCTCAGCCCAGCAGGCTGCTCAAACAGTACTAGAAGGGTACCCCCCTACACACACACACACACACACCACCAACACATCCTCCCCTTAGCAACTCACACTTCAATAACCTCTGAAATTACCGCTCTGTTTATTACACTTCACATTCATTGTCCTGTTGCTATATTTGCAAAATCAAATTTTTTTTTTTGCTGTCTGTCTCTGTTCTGCATTTTTGCATATATAAACGTCCTATTCTGCATTTTTATATCCGTTTGCAGCATTAACAGCTTCCACTGTTCCCGGAAGGCTTTCCACAACATTTTGGAGTTTCTGTAGGAATATGTACCATTAATCCTGTAGAGCACTTATGAGGTCGGGCACTGATGTTGGAGGGGAAGGCCTGGCTCGCAATCACTTTCCAGTTCATCCCATAGGTGTTTGATGGGTTAAGGTCAGGGCTGTGTGCAGCCTGTCAATTTTTTCCCTAACCAAACTCCCGGAATGTCTTTATTGACCTTTAGAAGGCACTTATCCCTTCCAGCATTACTGCGCCTCAGTGCTCAAAGCAAGGACCATGAAAACAGGGTTGGTTGTGTTTGCCCCTGTAGTTATGATTTGCCACTAGGGGGGACTGTTTTTCTGTTTAACACCCTTCAAACACATACACACACACACACACACACACGCACACACATTATACTCACTCAGACTCTGCACCGCCACGCGGGATGGCTGCACGCGCGCCAGCGTCCCGCGAGATGCACGCAGAGTTCACGGACGCCGCGGATGAGGAAGTTAGACTGTCGGTGACCTTGACGGACACGAACCTGACGGTGCGGAGAATAGCCCCGTCTTCTTCTTCATCATCCTCACCCTCCTCGCCTCTCGTGCTCAGTCTCGCGGACTGTGTGGGGTGTCGCGCGTGGAGCGCGCGCGACGAAGACGGCGGCGGCGCTCTCGTGTGCGCGTACTTCTACCCGCGCGCCCAGCGACGGGGGTCAGGAGGGGCGCGGCAGCGCGTGGAGCAGAGATTCCGGGTCGCGCGAGGCAGGTATGCAGGAGCGGAGCTGCACGAGGCGCAGCGCTGGGCACGCGCGGTCACACACCGGTCCGCAAGACACGCTTCCATCGCGCACGGTAAGATGAAACAGAAAGCTCCACGTGCGTTCATTCAAGTTTACCTAATTTCAGGTCAGGTGGGACTTTGGAGTGCTCCCAAATAAAATATTTACGAGTATTTATTTTTTAAATTCTTAATTTTACTTAAACAATTTTTGTAAAATCCTGTCGTTATTGCAATACTGTATAGTGATTCTTTAAAATCACTGATTATTCTATATTCAGTCTGTGCATCAAGGCTTAATTCCATTTTCTCCTAAATTTCCTACAATTTAATTTTTGAGATGTGAACTAAGTGTGTCAGAGAGGGTTTGGCATGAAACTGCTCATTCTAGACAGGTTGTAATTGAAATGAGATGTCTCCAACACAACACAGCTGTTTTATTCGCAATGGACACCAGCGAAGCTTCACAGGTGTTTATGGATGCTGATGATGGTACAATAGTGAAGAATATGAAATAAATCACTTGTCTTTTGGGAATGTTTTTCATGATGCGGTTTATTTTCTAGACCAAAAAAAATTTCTTTTAGATAAACTCTTCAGTTGGAGCAACCATAACAATTTCATGGAATTACTTTCTGTGATGAGATTCTGGTTCTATTCACCTCCATTGTGAACTGTTCTGGAGAAAATAATGTCATGTGTGGCCTGCCGTCCGCTGCTGTCAGCCCTGGTGTCTCTGTCGCTGTCCCTGTTTGTCCTGGTCCTTCCTTTTGTTAAGGGTCTATGGTCGACAGACACTCCTCAGCATTCAGTTGTCTTATGATAACCTGGGGTATCATGGTTTTGGTATAAAGAACGTTCCTCCCCCTCTACATCTATTGGATATCCCTGCTTGTATACTCCGCGCTCCTCCCGTGGCCAAACCGGAGGCACAAACGTCGGAGTAAGCGCAGGGGTCTGCTGGCGAAGATGAATCTCCGTCTGTCACTGACTCCGGGATTAAACCATTGGACTTCGGCATTGGATTGTCCGTTCGATCACAGTGGTTTTGTGTCCTGGCGTTCCCTGGAACCTGCCTACCCTTGGCTGAGGCCCGCCGTAGCCCCCCCGATGTAATTCCACCATGAACGCTTTTGGTCTCCTTGCTTCCGCAGAGGAAGGGTGAACCTGAGTAGTCTCCAGCCAGTAGGCCGGGAACCCCAGAAGGAAAGTGAACCGGCTTCTATCAGGATTGCACTGGTGAATGCATGATTGCTTGGGAATAATATCCTGAATGACTGTTTTAAAATGGACAAGTTGTATCTTTTGTGCCTTACAGAAACCTGGCTAAGCTTTAGTGAGTTGAGCCCCTTTGCAGAACTTTTGACTGCACATACTTAAACGCACCGAGGACAAGTGGACGTGGTGGTGGTCTAGCATCTGTTTTTAAAAATAGTTTTAATACTCCAATACTCCAGCTTTGAACTGAATATGTTTGAGTTAGTCCCCCTGCAACTTATGTGCTGTGATACACCGTCCCCCAAATTATAATAAGGTATTTATTCAGGATTGTTCTCACTTTCTCACTGGGATCATGGCCATATATGATCATGTTTTAATTGTTGGAGATTTCAACATTCGCATTTGCTTCCCTTTAAAAGCTCTGTCAAGAGACTTTTTTAATCTTATTGACTCATTTAATCTTGTGCAGGCTGTGACCGGCTCCACTCATGTACTGGGGCATACTTTAGATCTGGTGCTATCTTGTGGGCTAGCTGTGCAAAACCTAAAGGTTCATGATGCTGTCTTTTCTGACCATATGCCTGTATTGTTTGAAATCCCTCTCCATATTTCTGTCGCTAAAGTTTGTGCTTCTGTGTGCCAGTGCTGTATTATTAACATATTATTAGCATATTATCACTGCTACTCAGTTCTCTACTCCCGTTTGTCATGATACTGAGCAACTGACCTCATCTTTTTATTCTAGTTGCCTTAATATCCCGGACAGTGTTGCACATTTTAAAACACTGGGCCCTAGTACCAAAATGAGCCATGGATGTCTGACACTTCTCGCTCTATCAGATGAGAGTGTAGGAGGGCAGAATGCAGGTGGAAAAAAGACATATGTATTTTTTGACATTTTAAAAGAGACCTGGTTTAAATGTAAAAAAACTGTTAAATCAGAAAAAAACTAAATATTTTTCTGATATTGTTCTGTGACAAACCACGTGTTCTTTTCTATACTGTCAACACTGCTCTCAATACCAACAGCCTGTGGAGTCAGACAGCTCCTCTGTGAATAGTGGAACATTCACACAGTATTTTGTGTGCAAATCTTCTAGCATTGGAGGTCTTATAACCCTCCCCTCTTTTGACCCTTTACTTCTGTCCGTTTGAGCCAGTGTCACTAATTTAAGAAAATTATTGAGGAAATTTCATCTGGTCCAACAGACACAGTTCCTCCTCATCTTATTAGACAGACAATTCAGAGTACAGGTTCCAGCATATTAGAGTTTATGAACTCTAGCCTTGCCTCAGGTGTGGTGCCAAAGAAATGTAAGCATGCCATTGTACAGCTGTTGATTAAAAACCTAAATTAGACACTTCAATACTTGCTAATTATAGACACATCTCAAAACTTCCATTTTTATCTAAAGTTCTTGAGAATCATGCCTCAACAGCTGCAGTCTTATCTAGATACGCGGGGTATCCTGGAAGCTTTTCAACCAGGTTTCAATTCCTTCCACAGTACAGAATCAGCACTGCTAATGTTTTTTAATGATCTATTATTAGTTACTGACTATGGAAATGCAGCTTTCCTTCTTGATCTTACTGCTGCATTTGACACTGTAGATTGTGACATATTAATCGCCAATTTGGAGCACCATGTTGGCATCAGAGGCACGGCTCTGGAATGGTTCAGGTCATATCTGGCTGACAGAAGTTTTTTCTTTATGCCGAGATGGATCAGTATCCCCCTCTGCTCCTATCCCCTCCGGTGTTCCTCAAGGGTCCATTCTGGGGCCCATACTTTTTCCCTTTGCATGCTCCCTCTCGCATGCATTCATAGAAAATATATCTCTTTTCAGATGATACACAAATGTATCTATTTCGGTTTTAGAGAAATTGATCTTCTTACTTTCCCATTCAGTAGCCATGACGCTTTCAGGTTCACATTGGGGGTTTAAATATTCATGAGGTGATTTGCATTTACCACGTATGGTTGAAAGGGGGTGTGTCGAGGGCAGAATGTGCGACAAATCCACTTGCGAACAATTCCAGGTAGGGTGCGATTTATGAAGCTGAATTGGCGTGCAGGTGTGTGTGCGCATGTTTTCATAAATCTGACTTTACCTTAGCGTACGCCATTTTTATCTTTTGGTCGGACGTAAGCATTCAGTATGAGTTCTACGCAAAGGCTAAAAAGCAGAGGCGATCGATCCTTTGCCGTGATTGCACCTAAGCTCTGGAACGAGCTGCTATTGCACATATGCCTGGCTCATTCCTTGGCTGTTTTGAATCCCTTCTTAAAACTTTTTTTATGACATTCAATAGAGCAGGAATGTGTTATTTAGTTACCTGTATTCATGTTTACTCTATGTTGTCCTTTCTGTTTGTCCATCAGGTCTTATTTTCTTGCTTGTCCAGCACTTTGGTCAGCCGCTATTGTTGTTTTTAAAGTGCTTTTCAAGATTCAAGATTCAAAGCATTTATTGTCATGTATAGAAAAGAAATTGCATTTGTCTGTGCAATGAAATTCTTTCTTTGCTGTCCACAGACAAATGTCAAGTTCAAAGTAAATAAGTAAAAATAAAATAAAAATAAAGATTAAACACTCACATTAAAATATATTTATTTAAAAATAGTTAAAAAATTAAAAAAGATAAGTGAAGAACAAGTGTGTGCAGATGTGGACAAATATCAATTGTGCGATTACAATGAAAGAAATGTGCAAAGGAGCTTAATATAGAAAGTGATCTAATGTGCAAAATGACAGTATGAGGTAGGTCAGTTGTTCAGGAGTCTGATGGCAGTGGGAAGAAAGGAGTTTTTAATTCGAGAAGTTCTGGATCTCACACTTCTGAACCTTTGCCCCGTAGGCAGGAGTGTGAACAGTCTGTGTTGGGGGTGTGTGAGGTCCGTGTTGGGAGTGTGTGTGGTCTTTGAGGATGCAGGCAGCTCTCCTATGGACTCTGTGCTGGTAGATGCTCTGCAGGGATGGCAGTGGATTCCTGAGGATTTTCTCCACAGTTGTTATCACTCTCTGCAGGCATTTTCGGTCCAGAGCAGTGGAGCTGCCATACCATGCAGTGATGCAGCTGGTCAATGTGCTCTCCACAATGCAGCTGTAGAAGCTGCTGAGGATCTTGGCTGGTATACCAAACTTCCTCAGCCTCCTCAGGAAGTACAGCCGCTGTGGAGCCTTCTTAACCAGCTGTGTAGTGTTCAGTGTCCAGGTGAGGTCCTCACTGATGTGGACACCCAGGTGTTCAGTGTCCAGGTGAGGTCCTCACTGATGTGGACACCCAGGTGTTCAGTGTCCAGGTGAGGTCCTCACTGAGGTGGACACCCAGGTGTTCAGTGTCCAGGTGAGGTCCTCACTGATGTGGACGCCCAGGTACTTAAATCTACTCACCCTCTCAACTTAAAGCTCCCGAATAAACAGTGGCTGGTGAGGCCTCCTCTCTTTCCTCAGGGCAAGATTGTTTTCCTCACACCACAGAGCTGTAGTCAACAAAGAGAACCCTGATGTAGGTGTCTTTGTTTTCCAGGTGGGAGAGGGAGAAGTGAGGGGCAGCAGCGATGGCATCTGATGTGGACCTGTTGGCCCAATAGGCATACTGCAGGGGATCCAGAGTGTCTGGGATGTTGCTCTTGCCAGCACCACTTTCTCAACACACTTTGCAATTATAGGAGTGAATGCAACTGGTCTGTAGTCATTCAGGCATGTGACTGGGGTTTTTCTTGGCGAGGGGGAAAATGGTTGTGGTCTTGAAGCATGTAGGAACGATGCTCTGGCTGAGGGAAAGATTAAAGATTAAAGTAAAAACATCAGCCAGCTCATTAGCACATGCTTTAAGGGCTCGTCCAGGGATGTTGTCTGGTCCTGCTGCCCTACAGGGGTTGATCTTCTTCAGGATTTTGTGTACTTGGTCTGCTGAAACCTCTGGTGGGGTGGGGGGTTGGGTGATCTGGGGGTTCCTGAAGGTCTGGGAGTTCTGGTGGGTCTGGGAGTTCTGGAGGTTCTGGGAGGTTCTGGGAGGTCCGGGAATTCTGGAGGGTCTGGGAGGTCTAGGAGGTCTGGAGGGTCAGGGAGTTCTGGAGGTTCTGGGAGGTCTGGGAGTTCTAGAGGGTCTGGGAGGTCTAGGAGGTCTGGAGGATCAGGGAGTTCTGGAGGTTCTGGGAGGTTCTGGGAGGTCAGGGAGTTCTGGAGGGTCTCAAAGTGGGTGTAAAACATGTTGAGATCATCTATCAGACTGCCTGCAGAGCTGATGGTGCTGCTGGTGGCCCTATAGATGGTGATGTGCTGCAGACCTTGCCACATCCGCCCAGGGTCAGCAGAAGAATAGAAGCCATCCAACTTCTTTCAGTAATGCCTGTTGGTCGCTGTGATGGCTTTCCTCAGTCTGTATTTCGCAGCTTTGTACTCTGTCTTGTTGCCTGATCTGAAAGCAAGGGAGCGAGTACGCAGCATGAGTCGTGCCTGACTGTTGATCCAGGGCTTCTGTTTGGGGAGCTTCCTTATAAATAAACATGACATTTTTCTCAGGTAGTGTCTGTGGACAAACAGACAGAAGTGATAGCTGCTGATAGTAAGGGCTGAGCAGTGAAAGGAAATAAAGTGGGGAGCAGGTCCAGCTCTCAATTGGTTGGAGTCAGCTCTTCTGATTTTCTTGTTACAGGATGAGCCTGTTGCTTTAAGAAATATGCCGGGGGATGTTGTTTATTGAGGGGTGGTGTGTATGACTGCAGGGAGTTTTTCTGAGTTTTTCCTACCATGGCCACTCTGTTTGTGAGTTCTTTTTGCCAATCAAATTGAAGAAAGAAAAGAAATACTCCTGTTATACACCTGGTTAGCAGCTGTAAGAGATCCAAGAGCCGATGCTTTGTAGTGTGGTGCCTCTCACCTCAGATTTAGTGGCTGCTAACCAGGCGTTTTGGCTCGGAAGCTGAGCAGGTCCAAAAATGAGATGATACAGGGAGCTTTACTCCCTCAGAATGTGGCATTTATTTTCTTTCTTCAAAAAGAGCATTCGAGTGGTGAAAAGCACTCACGAACAGGGCAACCATGACACGTCACTATAGGGAAAGTGGATTTTGATTGGCAGTTGTTGTGCATATACCCAGAGCTGATCATCATAATCGAACCGAATTTAATCACAATCACTAATGGTATATATTTATTCAGCCCAAACTTTAACCATGTTTACTGAGGAAGCACCACTGCTTGGATGTGTATGTGGACTGCTGCTGTCTTTAAATCCTCCTGCAAGAGGATCTCATTCTGAACACTTGCCTGGCCAGAAAGTCTAGTAAATGGATGTAGGGAAAAAGCTCCATCCTCTTAAACTAATGTTTTGGCCAGATAGAATTTTGCCTGCTGTAGAGCTTCAGCATTGAGACTGTGCTAAACTACTCAGGCCTACACACATGCACACACATACAAACAAGATGGAGTGGATGCTCTTTAATGGCAGGGTGCAAGATGTTATCTTTCACAAGTGAAATTATGTTTATTCCATATTTTATTTAGGTAAAAAATGAAAGAAAAAAAAAATGGTAATGCCCATCCATATGTATATATAAATCTTTGTTGCTGCTCAACTGATCAGTTTATTCATCTTCTTCTTGTCTTTGTTGTGAATGTGAAAAAGCACATTGGAACAAACCTTTTTTTCATCTTAAGTGGTCCAGAGAATAAAAGCCTCCCTGTCCTAATACAACATTTGCATATCCACTACTGTGTAAAAGAGGAATGTAATAATTACAATATGTCTTTCAGCTTAGCACCATTTTCTACTACTTTGTATATGTGTTTTGAAATTCTTATTGTTCACCTCACCCTTGTCTGTCAAATGTGTTGGTCCACCTCTTAAGTGCAATTCTTTTAAAATTCACCAGGACTCACAATGCTTTATACATCAGCTTTGCATGCATGATCCAGTGCAGCAGATTATACACTATTTAAAAGCACTGATGTATTTTACATGAGTTTGTGTGAGGCGGAGTAAAGAACCCACCCTGAGCTCTTTGCAGATGACACAGATGGCTGTGGGTAACCTTGGAGTTTGTGCCAGCTGCATGGCCTGATGTTTGGGATTTGTTCACTGGCAGCCCATCAGGCGCCCTAAAGGTCATTGCATCCAGTCATGCCTTCGTGTACCATTAGCTTGATTGGCTGCCTTCCTGCTGGCTACTTTCAGAGCTCGTTTTCCCCTGCCCTTAAACTGAGACAAACAGTATTCTTGTTTATCAATAACAAAGTTATTGAGGTCCAAAATATTTTGTGTTCAAACAAAATACAGTCATTAACAATGGGGGTCTAACTATTTAACATTTAAACTAGAATTTTCCTCTGTTTTGAAATAGTTGTTGTTTTTTTACATTAAGTGGCATTGAGAAGGCAACAGTATATAATAAATATATTTTTTAACTGATCATAATTTTGTGGACAGGTAATAACCTGGTTAGCTACATATTTGCACTAAAAAAAGGTTTTTTTTTTAGCTTCGAATGCAGCTTTTTTATTAGATGTCAGAACTCAATCTTGTATGGTAAATATAAACACTTGGCAAATAAATTATGCACTTATCTTCCTTTAAAGAATAAAAAATATTGTGAAAATACAATTCTAAAATTTAATTATAAAAATTTCTCTGGTCCATGATAATTTGAATTGCGGAGTGTGACGTCATCACGTGTGACGCAGAAAAAAAGTCTGAAAAAATTATTAGATTAACCTAAATTTTTACTTTTTACACTTGTTACAATAGCTTGCAGATTGTGCAGGTCACGGTGCTGTTTGTGTGTCTAGCCCTGGAGAACCCACAGGGTAAAATTTAACCACTGTTAATTGCTGCTACTCAAAATGAGCAAAAAAAACCCATAATTGTCAAATTTAACTTCAAAAGCCCAGAGTGCCACTTCTGGCCCCTGCATAGAGACACCTAGTGGATGAATATTGAACTTACACAAGCCAGAGTGGTAGTGACAAGATGGCTTACCACATGCTGTTTTTTTTTAGCTTGAAACCAACCCAAACAAAATCATCTTCTCAGTAAACCAGTGGTTGGTAAAATTGTGTATTTTTCATTAATCTATTTAGTATAAGCCTGCAGAATGGCTATAAGCATGTTTTATATTCTTTTTGGATAAATTAGCCACTCAAAACCTGTTTAAAAAAACGATGGGACAAAAATGACGCTTTGGGAGTATGGGGGAAAAATTGACGGGTCAAAAATGACCCTTTGGTTCTTTGAGTGAGTTTGTAGTCGGAGAATGTTGGAGGTCCTGTATTGGACTAAAGCCTTGAAATAAATTCATTTGTACAATATATTTTACTAAGTTACCTTGGTAGTACAGGGGCAGAGACAAACAAATACCTATGATCTTTTCAGGGAGTATGGCCACTAGTCACTATCAGTTTGATGTCAACGTATGCTGGACCAGCCTTAGGGAAAAGCTCGGTGCTGGGACAAGTCCAAAAAAGAGTACACAAACATTGATCAGCCAAACATCGTCAAGGAGTATAACGCTTCAGTGGGAGGAGTTGACATGCTGGATGCACATCTTGCACGCTGTAAATTTCCCATCAGGACCCGTCGCTGGTATATGATACTTTTCTGGCATTTCGTGTCTGTTGCAGTGATCAACGCATGGCTTCTTTACCAGCGTGACTGTGAGGCACAGGGAATCACTGGATCCAAAGTACTCAAACTTCGCAAGTTTCAGGGTTTGGTTGCTCAAGGCTTGGTTGAACTTGGAACAGCAAGAATTCGGGGTAGACCAACAACTCCTGGCCCCTTGTCCCCACCACCACCAAGATTTGTGCGAGTTCATCGGAGTGCAGATGTTCGTTTCGACCAAATCGCCCTTTGGCCTGTCAAGGAGGAAAATCGACGATGCTTTGCTGTGTGCAAGGACCTCAAAACTGAAATGTTCTGTGAGAAATGTGCAGTTCCTCTTTGCATCAACAAAAGAAATGGTTTCAAAGACTACAACAATGTCTAGTGGCAATTCTTCTCTCTAGCAGAACAGATCTTTGGATAAACAAAGACCCATGGTGTAATTATCAGTTGTGATTTTGGCCTTGCATTCTTGCTTCCATTGGCCAAAGTGTGTTCATTCATTCGAAATCCAGTTCTAACATGCAACAAATAAAGGAAAAAAAAACATTGTAAAATGTAGTGTTTGACTGATTATTTTCCTTAATTTAAAATAGTTTGCATTGACAGCTTTTGTCATTTCGATTCTTTGAAATGATACACCTAAAGCCCAATGGGTCAAACTTGACCCTAATCCTAAATTAGGGAATAAAGGGTTAAAATTGAAAAAGTGGATATTTTGGTGTTCAGTGAACTTATAGCAGTCATTTAATGCATATTTCATGATTTTCAAAAGAAGAAAAGGGTTCTTGGGTTCTCCAGGGCTAGACTCCATTCATGTGGTTTGTGTCTGTATACTCCTATATGTGCTCCATTTATTAAGGGACCTTTTATTAAGCAATTGGTTAAAACATGGAACACACGTCAGCATCAGCCAATCAGAGGTGTAGATTGCACACAGAAAGGAAAAATACACACGACATGCCAACTTCTCTCAGGGGGCATCCACCTGTGCGTCTGTAGTAAACTAGTGGACTTTCTTTTAATGCCCGAGTTCAGGGGTTGTCAAGCTCTAGTCCTGGAGAGTTTGATTGTTCTCCCCCTAAAACACATTGGGGGGTGCACAGGATTGAGTCGAGGCGCAGAGTGCAGGTTCTTTAGATGTTTTTTAATGTTGACACAGACTCTACACAAAACAAAACAAACCAAAAAGGCACGTGGGCCTAACTTAAAACACCACTCAGAAGATAGGCTACCGTGCAGGACACATGAGGTATGAGTGAGGGTTGCTCCACAGTGAGCAAAGAAACACTTAAATACTAAAACACACTAACACGAACCAATAAAACCCCCTAATCATTTAGACTAAACACAAGACAGGTGAACACAGTGATCTCAGACACAGACATACACACTAAACTTGTCAAAATAAAAGTCCCATATATAAACCTCAGCCACAACACACAGTGGAAGGTGATAAACGCTGTCGCAATGTAAAGTCGTGGCCAAAAGTTTTGAGAATGACACAAATATTAGTTTTCACAAGGTTTGCTGCTAAACTGCTTTTAGATCTTTGTTTCAGTTGTTTCTGTGATGTACTGAAATAGAATTACAAGCACTTCATTTGTTTCATAGGCTTTTTATCGACAATCACATAACATTTATGCAAAGAATCAGTATTTGCAGTTTTAGCCATTCTTTTTCAGGACCCCTGCAATTCGACTGGGCATGTTCTCAATTAACTTCTGGGCCTAATCCTGTTTGATAACAACCCATTCTTTCCTAATCACTTCTTGGAGTTTGTCAGAATTATTGGGTTTTTGTTTGTCTACCCGCCTCTTGAGGATTAACCACAGTTTCTCAATGGAATTATGACCTGGGGAGTTTCCAAGCCATGGACCCAAAATTTCAACGTTTTGGTCCCCGAGCCACTTAGTTATCACTTTTGCCTGATGGCACGGTGCTCCATCATGCTGGAAAATTCATTGTTCTTCAACAAACTGTTGTTGGATTGTTGGAATAAGTTGCTGTCGGAGGGTGTTTTGGTACCATACTTTATTCATGGCTGTGTTTTTGGGCAAAATTGTGAGTGAGCCCACTCCCTTGTATGAGAAGCAAACCCACACATGAATGGTCTCAGGATGCTTTACTGTTGGCATGACACAGGACTGATGGTAGCACTCACCTTTTCTTCTCCAGACAAGCCTTTTTCCAGATGTCCCAATCAATCTGAAAGAGGCTCCATCGGAGAATGTGACCTTGCACCAGTCCTCAGCAGTCCATTCGACATAATTTTTGCTGAAGATCAATCTGTCCCTGATGGTTTTTTGGAGAGAAGTGGCTTCTTTGCTGCCCGTCTTGACACCATGCCATCTTCCAAAAGTCTTCGCCTCAGATCTGCTCACAGCTGCCTGCTGCCATTCCTGAGCAAGCTCAGCACTGGTGGCAATCCGATCCCGCAGCTGAATCCTCTTTAGGAGACTGAAGGCTTCTTAACAAGAACTGAACCTCTTACCTTGAAGTTCTTGATGATCCTATAAATTGTTGATTTAGATGCAATCTTAGTAGCCATAGTCTCCTTACTGGTGAAGCCATTTTTATCCAACGCAATGATGGCTGCATGTGGTTCTTTGCAGGTCACCATGGTTAACAATGGAAGAACAATGATTTCAATCATCACCCTCCTTTTAACATGTCAAGTCTGCCATTCTAACCCAATCAGCCTGACATAATGATCTCCAGCCTTGTGCTCGTCAATATTCTCACCTGAGTTAACAAGGTGATTACTGAAATGATCTTAGCAGGTCCTTAAATGACAGCAATAAAATGCAGTGGAAAGTTTTTTTGGGAGTAAGTTCATTTTCATGGCAAATTATGCAATTATGCAATTCATCAGATCACTCTTCATAACATTCTGGAGTATATGCAAATTAGTATTATAAAAAATTAAGCAGCAACATTTCCAATTTCCAATATTTATGTAATTCTCAAAACTTTTGGCCATGACTTTACATGGAGCCCGTGGAAAAGCCAGGATTCATTCAAATGTTAAACGTTTTATACCCAAAGAATTAGTCAGATTCTACTGTAGCCATAAAATCAAAGGAAGGTTTAAACTTGCTTCGAAACTTTTATTGGTTATCTGTAGTTTGAGTTTGAGGATGGGAGGGAAAAATCGAAACAAAATCTGATTTATTTTGAAAAAATGGGCTATATGGTCTAAAAATATCATGAGGCTCTAATATGTGACTTTTAATGTAATTGTTCTCATGTGTTTCTACATGGGGGGGGCACTAAGGCTTGAGGCACATGTAAAAAGATTCTAGAAGCGTAATTCAATTTGCATTATTTGGTGTGGAGTGCGACCTCAAAGGCTGTTTTTAGAACACTGCGCTAAATGAAATTCTGCTGTTCTTGCATAGCTGAACCAGGTTCATTTTTAGGGAGGAGGCAGCAGGCTGTTGAGCAGATAGCCATCAAGAGTTCTGGTGGGAAAGCTTTGAAGATGAAAATTAGAACTACATCCATGCTCAACAATCCCAAGGGAGGCTCAGAGTGCAGTAGGGAAGAGCATGCATGTGTTAATGCATGTGTTTATGCATGGAGGTGCGTGCATTTGTGTGGGGGGTTTATGAGCACCAAGCAGGCTTCGGAGTGATGAAGTAGCGTATTAGCCACTCAATGATTTGAAAATATCAGAATTGAAAATTTCGAAATCTAAGGCCATGTCCACACGTACACGGGTATTTTTGAAAATGGAGATTTTCCGTTTTCGTAAAAAAAATAAAAATCACGTCCACACCAGCATGTTTTCAAAAGTATCTCCGTCCACACGCAAACGCTAAAAAGGCTGATAAAAGCATGCCACGCCAGCAGGGGGAGATATAAACTTAAACCGTACAGCATTGCTGACCAATCAGAAGCCTTGGCGGTGGGTGCTGGCAGAGACAACAAACAAGTATCTCTTTATTTGACACCATGTAAAGAGTTCATTTGGGTTATTTTAAAAGCATATAAAAGCAACCCGAAGCTGACGCTGCGCTATTATTCACTATTTTATTTTACTAGCCTCTCATTAACAGTTTGGTATTTGGTGCGTTGGGTATTTATTTTTAATTATTTATTTGTTATATGAGTTACAAGCGGCTTATACTTCTTTTACTAGTTTACCTGGCTGTATTGAAGTGAAGCATGTCTCTGGTGTTAAATAAAGGCTAAAGTGGGTGAGGTGTCAAGCAATGTGGTCCCGTTAGGTTTCTGTTCATTTAGAGAGAAACACTCGTTACTGAAGCAGCCAAGAATAGAATCCCTCATGCTGTCTTTCTGTGCTGTGTGTTATTGTGTACTTGTGTGATTTTGCACAGTTACACACAGCACAGTCCTACATTTAAACCCCAGACAGCATATAGAGGCTGATGTCACTTTTATCCACACACACACACACACACACACACACCTACATGAAAGCATGAAAATGAGTGTCCAATTATTGAATGTCCCAAAGACGCAATCAGTCATACGCAGCAACCCCACTTACATCCACAGATCACAGTGAAGCTCTGCTGTGTTTGAGAGGAATGTTTTAAGCCACGCAGTGACCTACAAATTAATCATTCACGCATAACAGATGCAGAAGAAGAAACAAATGCAGAAGATTCCAGATTTTCAGGCAGGTGCTTAGTATACTAGTGGTGCTGAATCCTGAGTGGTTGGAGTCTTGTGTCTTTTGGCGCGTTGCAACTTGTCACAGTCAAACATTTGTTCCTATTTATATCATTTAATGTACTCAGTGTAGTAAAAAATGACAGTTTTTTCACATGATATATATATACACATCCTTATACAGTGGGGATAAAAAGTATTTAGTCAGCCACCTATTGTGCAAGTTCTCCCACTTAAAATGATGGCAGAGGTCAGTAATTTTCATCATAGGTACACTTTAACTGTGAGAGA
>JBBKCR010000128.1:16570904-16591651 GCA_037577295.1 Ladigesia roloffi | reverse complement strand
ATAGATAGATAGATAGATAGATAGATAGATAGATAGATAGATAGATAGATAGATAGATAGATAGATAGATAGATGTAAAGATATTATATATATATATATATCGAAAGAGATAGAGATTGATATATGTATATGTAAGTATGTATGTGCTTGTGTATATATATATATGTAGGTGTGTGTACATATGTATATATATATATATATGTAGGTGTGTGTGTGTGTGTTTGTATATATGTGTACATATTTGTGTGTTTACATATAATAATGTATGTGTGTATGTATATAATTTTTTTCTTTTTTACGCATGTTAACCCTATAAGCGCCAAAGTTGCAGAATTCATGACTAAAACAGACTGTATTTACAAATATCGTGTAATGTAGCATTTGTATTCAGTACCACTAGTTAGCAGACATGTAGTACTTTGATTCAAGATGAAAATTTCACCATAAAATCGGTTGAAACGAGCTGTGTGCCGGCGCCTCAAGCAGCCACGATCGGAGTGTGAGAAGGGATTCTCAGCACCCTCAGCTTGGAGCATGACTTTCCCGCCTGTCTCCCGGTACAAAAGGCAAATCGTCCCCTTCAGATTCATAATCGGCAAATATTATTCGCAATATTATTCATCAACGGACAACTTTTTATTCGCCATTTGGTATTTTTCTTAAAAAATCCCACGTTTTCCCACTGAAAACAGAAATCCACTCTCTCACTGTTCAAAATTTTCATCTTGAATCAAAGTACTACATGTCTGCCAACTAGTGGTAGGGAATACAAATGCTACATTACAGGACATTTGTATATAAAGCCTGTTTCACTCATGATGAGGTCTTGATATGATAATATAGCAATATTTTACTACTTTTTCTGTTGTATTGTTGGTTTCCTCTTTCCTGATCATAATGAATGAGGATGAAAAGACAAAAAGAGAAAAAGAAAGAAAATAACTTCCAAACATCAGTTCAATATCAGCTGTTTCCTGAATATAATGAAATGTAAGATGTCTGCAACTTCATTAAGTCATAATATGCTTATTAGATAAGAAAATGTATACCCCAAATAAACTTCAGGTCATGCCCAACATTTTTGTAATTGACAATAAGTCTCTATCTTTAACCCCTTTTAAGCCACAAGGGTTTTAAATATTGATGTAAAAATCCAGTATTTTTAAGAAAAAAACCCGGTGCTTAAAGGGTTAAAACATCAACCACCGCTAGTCACCACCCCCAATCAAACACAACCTCTACAGTGAATAATTTCATTTTCGCTCCGCTAATTGTAGTTTACAGTTTACATTTATTTGCAGATTGGCATATTGAACAAAAACTACAATTTAGTGAATAAACTAAGTGAATATTCAAATGTTCAGTGTAAAGGATATTTTCAAAAATCACACACACACACACACACACACTGCTCTCCTCCCAGGAAGTGTGTGTGTGTTCGAGAATCTTCTTGTTGATGTGTTTAGATGAGGAGTGAAGGTGAAGACTCCTCCGCCAGCATGTGCTGAGGTCATGTGACTCAGTGACTCAGTGTAGGAGTGTATCAGGGAGTGCTCTTTTGACCACAATGACAAACAACAGCAGTCGATGAGTTATTTGAGTCTTATCAGTGGTTGCTGGTGCAACGTGGCTGAAAGTGTGTGAGATATGGCGTCCACCGTGCAGGAGAGAGTCACACGTGGTGAGGTGGCACGCGAGGTTCATCACACTCCAGCGGGTCAATAAACCTGGTTAAATATTGAGAAGGTGAGCGCCACTCCGGTTGGGTTGAGGCCGAGTTTTATCTGATTCACTGGGAAGGTTCTGCCTTAATCTGGGAGTAAAATCCGAGCTTTTTAAATCCAATCATCCTTCTCTCTTAATCTACCCTGCCTCTCCTGATACGAGATGTTGGCACACAAATTTAGTTAAAATGACAAATACACACACACACACACACACACACACAAACACACAAAGTGGTAGGAGGTTTTTTAACTGGGTTCTCTTTCCTCTCCCAGAAATCCCTTGGCCTCCAGGGTCTGGTAAAGTTGCGGGCGAAGTCAAGCTCTCCATTTCCTACAAGAGTGGGAAGCTCTTCATAATGGTGATGCACATCCGCGGCCTGGTGAGTTTTAGAGCTGCGCTGTTATTGCGTTTCAGATTTACAGAAGGTGAGCTGTAGGCCAACACGTGTTTGACAGGAAACCTAATATCACGTCTATATTTATAGGATGCGTCACTCCTGCACCCAACAACACACTCCAGGAAACATGCACTCTTTAATGCGTGTTGAAATGGAACCCTGTATCTGTACTCAACTTTAGCATCTGTCAGAAATCCTACAGTATCTGAATCAGAATCGCGTTTACAGGTCAGGTATGCCAGAGGTACAAACCATGAATGTGATTACGGTCCTCACCAAACGCAACAGTATAAAACAACAATAATATATAAAAATACAATGAAACCATATACCGAACAATATATAATACAGTAATATGCCAGTTACAGTGTGATTATTAAGGTAAATGTCAGTTAGGTACCGTTAATTCCGGACTAAAGAGACCTGATTAAAAGCTGCAGGCTGTAATATTAGAAAGAAGATCAATTTTGTACTTGTACAAGCCGCACCGGATTATAAGCCGCATGTGTCTCAGGTTGTAAAATTAGAGATTTACACCGATATTTTACTTTTAATCATTTAATTTAATTTGTATGGTAACATAAACATGGTAACATAAACCTTATGGTAAACGTTATGGTTACATAAACAAACATAGTGCAAATGTTTTTTTTACGAACAGTGTGTTTAACGCGGCTCCCTGTAAGTATACGTCCGTATCAGTAACACACACATTCTGCCGCTTCTGCTTTTCACTGAACAGTGCAGGAACAACATTCTATCTCCTAACGGCCAGTAAAAATATACATGGTATATATACTGCAGCTACCAGGAAAAGACATTAATCATAATCGTATTCTTCCTACTGCGCAGGCCCAGGCACTCATCGGCCCGAGAAGCGCATAAAACATATCAACCCATGAAACCCATGAAAGAAAACATGTAGTAGCCGCACCTTATTATAGGCTGCAGTGTTCAGAGTGTGGGGGAAAAGTAGCAGCTTTATGAAGCTTCATTTAAAAAAAATTTTATTTATTTGTTTTAATTTCCCAGCATGACCACTGTAGACGACAACTGGATGATTTCCGTGTGA
Source organism: Ladigesia roloffi (assembly GCA_037577295.1). Taxonomy (NCBI): domain Eukaryota; kingdom Metazoa; phylum Chordata; class Actinopteri; order Characiformes; family Alestidae; genus Ladigesia; species Ladigesia roloffi. Next base: position 16,588,454 of record JBBKCR010000128.1, on the reverse strand, counting down.
ATGTAGAAATGAATTTAAAAATGAAAAAATTAATATTAACCCTAGAACCAATTCAGTTTGATGTACAACTTGTGTGCTGTGTGTCTCCACAGCAGCCCTTACAGGACGGGACGGATCCCGACCCATACGTCAAGCTGTACCTGCTCCCTGACCCACAGAAAACCAGCAAGAGGAAGACCAAGGCAGCGCGTCGCACCTGCAACCCCACGTACAACGAGATGGTAACCATCCTGGCTCTCCTTTTACAGACCTGTAGCAGTGAGAGCTGCTGTACTCAGATACTCCACATTTCTGTACATCTGTGTTTCTGTTATTCTGCGTCCAAACCATGTTTCATTCCTGACTTTCCAATGAGCGGATGCTCTTTCTTTCTGACACTGGACACTGTAAATATCGGCCCGAGCCCGATTTTAACCCATCGGTTTTTAATACGTGGGCTGTTATAATGCTGGATCACGGCCCGGGCCGAGGATAGTGAGCAGAAATATGGGCCCGACCCAAACCGTGGGCTGACTCGGGCTCGGGCCGGGGTTCGAGTTTGGCCAGAGAATCTAAACTCTATTTCTGTTTGCCCGCAGCTTGTATACGACGGGATTCCCCATGGGGACCTGAACCAGAGGTCCATCCACCTCCGCGTTTTGAATGAAGGAGCATTCTGGGAGAACACGCTGCTGGGCGAGACCTTCATCCCCCTGAAGAACCTGAACCAGGGCCAGCACTGGGTGGACTGGCACCAGCTGAGCCTGGGGGGCTCGGAGGCGGGCCGCTAGCGAGTGGACGGAGACGCACCGCGGACCCTGCAGCACAGATTATACACATACTCACCTGGGGGGTCCTTTAGGGTAGCTGTGTGACGAGGCCTGTCGGGAGGGAGGGTGTGTCTGTCCTTGCGTTTGGGGGGGTGAGTTGGAGCTGGGAGGTATTTTCCCCACACTGGGGCTGTGTTGTGGATTCTCCTGACCTGGAGACCAGTAGACTCGGTGGCGGAGATCCGTCACTAGATGCTGTAGTTCTGCCGGCGCACCGCGTCGGACCATGAGGACGGAACGTCTGCAGCGAACAGATACGACAAGAGAAGAAAAAAATAACACGTAAATATTTATTGACTCTCAAGGATTCCGAAGCTTTCTGGCAGACGCGGAGGTTCGGGACGTTCCGGTCCACTCGTCCATCCCAGCAGCTTCTGGATGAGAAAGAGAGAGTGAAATTTAAGTTATTTCTTTTCAAGACGTTCCTTTATTGTGGCTCGATTTAGAGCTAGGTTTTGTTGTGACATTTGTTACGTATCTGTGATTATATAGATTTTACTTAGTAAAAAGGGATTTACGGTTGGGATTTTGTTTTAAAACTGATTTGCGTGATTGGTGGCTGGGACCTCTCCGATCATGAACACGTTTGAGACACGACACATATGTTTGTACATCAGGGCTAATTCAGTCCGGCCAGTTTAGTGGGAAATGACAGAAAAACAGACGTATAATGGGATAGAGGTGCTCCTTATATTAACGGTTCTTTTGCTCCTATTAAGGTTTTTACTGATTATAGTGCTTTGAACAGTGGGTCTCGAATTTATATACAAATTTTGGTTTTGTGGGGACTCGATTTCTCAAATTCATATTGGACCACGACTCTCAAAATGTCTTTATATAAAAGAAATGGGAAGTCTGAAGGTAACGTTAAAGAATCCAGGGATGATCTGATGGTGTGCTAGGGCTACACTTGAGTTTTTTCAAACTTTTAGTTTTATATTCATTATTGTATGCGTCACAACACGTGAACTTTTCAATTCACTACTTCGGCTTTTAGCTTTGTCTAGCGTGGCTTTTAGCTTGGTCTGAATGAGATGTTCATCAGTAAATCCAACATTTATATTCAAACCAGTGCATTTCCAGCTCATTGGCACTTTATGGTCTGTGAATTCCAGCACTTCACACTTTACACTTTAGTACCGGCCCGGCCCAACAGCTCGTTGCAGGTGCTCTGTAAAGGCGGCTGAATCTGAAGGACCTGATGATTGAGAGAACTTCAATCTGTCTGGGAGTCTGGAGTTCTGGTGTAGAGGCATTATATCTCTCTCTGTCCCCTCAAAATGAATTGAAAATGGTTCATGTGCATGCTGTTTAACTCGCCACTGGAGACATATTGCACTTTTGGCCTCGCTCCTCGTGGAGCTCACACTTATTTCTTGATTCTGAGATCACTTGCTTCAACTCGAATGTCTTATTTATTTTCTAAAACAAAGGGAAGATGAGAATAAGCCTTAAGACTTGAGTGTCAGTGTTGTTTTCTCTCTCTCTTTGGGAAAAGTGGACGCATGCAAATAGCCTCTCGGAATATTTGACTACAGCTTCTCTTTTTCGCTCTCGCTTCCTGGTTTAACAGCCAACAACACTAAAGCTGCAGATGTGATGAAACTGACCTTTGAATGGGAATCTTTGAGGAAGCAAACGCACTGAAACCCTGATGCGTCTGAAACGTTCTTTGAAGTTCACCCACATTTTTTGATCTGCCCTCGCTCAGATCTCCGGTATCCCTCGTCTGTCTGGAATCTTGTTGCTTGTTGTACCTTCTTGCCATAATAAAACCGACTGCAGGCTTGTGTGTAACGTGAAAATGACCTTAAACGATGCTCATATCAGTTGGAGCCCCCGACCGGACCAGCCAGTTCCTACACCCAAAGCATTTGTGTCAAATGCCTTAGTCATGCCTTTAAGGTTGTGCTGCATATATCTTCGGATTCTTTATTTGAAAGTAGTCACCCCTATTTTTTAAATAGCCAATTGTGTTGTGTGTGTTTTGTGTATGTGTGCGTGTGTGCGTGTTTGCGTGTGTGTGAGTGTTTTGTGACAAAAGCCTTTAAGGGAAACCCGAGGTGCTGCAACTGTTTGTGAAAGGAATTGACCGGCCACAAGACCGGGACCGCTTCGGAACTGGCCCCGCCCCTTTTGTCAGAGAGAAAGTAGACAGGAGTGTAAGTTCAAAATGAACAGATGAAGTTTTAGTGTTGTACAGTTTGATCATTTTTTGTGCGCTTTAGAGTTTTCTGCCACTGTTTTATTTTTTCCTGACCAGTTTTGTTTTCATTTTGTTGTTTTCTGACCATGTTTTTTTTTTTAATATTGTTTGCACTAAATAATAAAAATGAACTTGAATTTAAAAGGAACTGCGTGACTCAGTGTGGCATGCTTTTGAGGGCAGGCTATTGTGAATGTGTGTCGCTGCACATTGCAGCACAAAGCTGGGTCATGTTCCCCTGAGAGGGAGGTGCTCTAATCACTGATGGCGTCCTGCACTGATATGGACAGTTTACTCTGATTAGAGGCTCCTGTTCAGACTCTGTGCCTGCTTCCACTAACAAAAACCTTACTTTTACGCCTTAAAATCTAAGAGAAAAGTGCACTGATTTAGGGGTAAAACTACTGAATTTTTCACATACTTTTTGAAAATTTCCCCCTTAAATAACTGAAACTCCTGAAAAAATGCCTTATGTTTAGGATTAAGGGGTTTCACACTTCTAAATCCACTTTTAAGGAAAATTAAGGGATCAGTTTACAAATGAATGGCCACTTATTTCAAATGAAGGTGTTTGGCATATTTTCAGGGCTAAATTAAGGTAGAATTAAGCACATTTTAAGTACATTGTGTTTCATAGTGTTGCGTGTCTGATGGACTGGGTTCAGTAAAAGGACCCTGTGTGAAAAACACTAATCCTTTGTCTGGGAACCACACCCAGGGTTCATGTTTCCACCCCACTCAGGTAAGCATTAGCTCAGTTCAGTTTCACTGTAGTTGTACCCGAAGGCAAATTTGCTTTGCAGTAGATGTGAGTAACATATAAAACACAACAGAACCCATAATCACTGCATAAAAAGGCTAATCCCTATTTTATTTATTCAAGATGTTTATATCAGTAGGTAGAAAACTGTATGTAAAATGATTTGTAGCTGGAGTAGCTGGAACCCATAGTGTAGTGACTGAATTACATCAGGTCTGTACGTCTCTTCCAGGGTCCGGAACGGTGTGTTTTGTCCTGATAATAGTCATTAACCCCCTCAGGGTATTATTAGTAATAATGGTGACTGTGTATTATACACCAGTCCCCTCAAGGTTAACATGTCCTAGGTGAACTATTTTCTGGATTACAGTATTTATCGCACATTTCAGACTGAAATTTACGCCTGACATCCGAGGAGGCAAGGGTTTGGAAGATTTTTTTTCTTTTAAAGGACATCTCTTCATAAGCTGAGAGCTAAAGGAGTGCTGAATGTTTTATTGAAGTCCCTCCTTGCATCCTTTATGAACGAGGCCTAATGCATTCTGCATGAAACATCAGGACGGAAGACTATAAAAGGGACGTTGCTCTCTCATTGCTGTTTAGATTCTTGGGGCTGTATAGGAAAATTAAATGTAACAATAATATACATGTTTAGATGCTTTATTCGTTTTATTTTAAGAATACAATTTATATACAGTATAGAGTAATGTCATCTAAAGATTTTCAGATCTTCTACATTTCTAAAATTCTATGTTTTGTAAAGAATTTAAAAGAATTTAAATAAATCTGCACCACACAGTTCCAGCATGCGGGTACTGTGCAGATTCACAGGCTTCAACTGAGGAGGCTGAAAAAATCAACTTTAGAAGGATAAACCGAGAAAAGGTTTAGGAGGGTGACAAAGTTTACATTCAAATTTAGATTAAATTACTATATATAGATACATAAAAAAATATTATTGTGTTCTTAAAATGAAACTAATAATAAAAGCATAAAGCATCTAAACATGTTGCGAATTTTATTGATTTATTTAAGAAAATCTCTTATTGCTGTGTGTGGTGTGTGGAGCTGTGTAGGTTGTGTATGTTGTGTGGGGTTGTATAAGATGTGTGGAGCTGTGTAGGTTGTATAAGGTGTGTGGAGCTGTGTAGGTTGTGTAAGGTATGTGGAGCTGTGTAGGTTGTGAAGGGTGTGTGGAGCTGTGTAGGTTCTGTATGCTGTGTGGAGCTGTGTAGGTCGATTATGGTGTGTGGAGTTGTGTATGGTGTGTGGAAATTTTGTAGGTCGTGTATGGTGTGTGGAGTTGTGTAGGTTGTAGATTAAAACATATTTATAATATTTATATTTAACATATATTTATGTATAATATAATTTACTCATATAAATCATTATAATCTCTTCTTATTTCAAAGTATATTCTTTAATTTTATTACTTCTGAGGTACCTTAAGAGTCATAAATGGTGCTTATAATAAAATGTATTATTATTATTGTTGTGAAGAGTTTTGTAGGTTGTGGGGAGTTGTACAGATTTTATGGAGATGTGTAATTTGAAAGGAGCTGCATAGGTTGTATAGAGTTGTTTAGGTTGTGTGGAGCCATACAAATTGTATGGAGATGTGTAGATTGTGATGAGCTGTGTAGGTTGTGTGGTGTTTATATTGTATTGAGTTGTATAGTTTGTGTGGAGCTGTGTAGGTTGTGAGGGGCTGAACAGATTGTATTATGCGTGTGTAATGCAGCAGTACATTATATAACAGGTCTTGTGCATGCGTGTACTTTTCCACGTGTGTGTGGAGACGGTCCCTAACTTCTCTTCTCCTGTCGGGAACTTTGGCGACGCTCCCTCAATGTTTCTGATGAAATCTCCCTCCTCGCTCTTCTGGCTGCGGCTCGGCTAGCCCGGAGAAGGAACGGACCACAAACCACATCTGTTTAGAGCACGTAGTGTCGTTTTTCCTGAATTAACGTTGCGTTTTAGCATCGAAACTCACTCAGGTTCGCGTTAAATGAAGGATTTCGTGTTTAAGTCGACGCCAAAAGTGGAAAAAAGTCGAGTTTTTCCGTTAGCCTCCGAGCTAACTCCGCCACTTTATCGGAACAGCCTCTGCTTCGACTAGAGGAGACAAAATGGCCCACTTTTCGACGTCTTGCTTGGAATATACTCACAGTTTCTTCTCCACGAACACTTCTTCGCTTATTTCTCCCGTCTCCACCCGAAAGAAGAATCGTGTTTCTGTCTCTGCGAAGAGGATGTTCTGTGGGTCTGATCTGGGAGAAGAGGGTTTTGAGTGCTGGGCTTCAGGGAGACCAGACCGGCAAAATCTCACAGCGGCTTAAACACCATGGACCAGCTCTATTAACGTGAATACATTTGTATATATGTCAGTATTTATGAACAGTATTCGTTGAAGTCCCCAGTTCTGTGGTAGCTAACATTTAGCAGTACATCGATTTCTTTCTTTTCTTTTCGTTTTAGCCTCGAGAGCCTTGCAAAATCACCTTTAACAATTACTACCAGAAATACGAGCTGAAGTCATCCTGAATTCATAGTTAGCTTTGTTTGCCACTTAACACATTTAGTAGTAGTAAAAAAGAGCCGTGCCAATAAAACAAAGTACCAGTACTGGCTTTTGACATTTTTGAAGTCAAACGGTTCTCCTTCTAGTCTAGCTAGGATTTGGCTTACTTTAATGCTGTTAAATATCTAGAACACAAAAACAATGTTCAGGAGTTCAGAGAAGCACTTTTCCAATGGAGGGTCCCAGGCTAGGAGCTCCAGTTTGGAAGAGGCCAGACCTGAGAGTTCCTGGGGCAGCATGTTCTTCACCGTGTCCAAGCCGGCCTGGTCGCTCCTGCAGAGATATTTACCTGGGAGAGGAGCTCAGACACCAGCACACTGGAAACGTGAGTCTGGACAGACAGACAGTCTGGACAAAGCAGCTTCGCTTCACAGACTCATGCCAGATTCTCCAGGTTCTGCTCATTTAAGTGTGGCGTACGTGCACTGTCAGCACGAAAACGCCACGTTCCTGTCCCCTGGCGATGGAGAGACCCTGAGCTGGCTGACTGCTGACTCTCTGGCAGAACTGGGCATTCAGAACTCAGCTGGTGTGGATTTTGAAACGGCACCCCTGCCCCCAGGAGGATACCTCACAGCGGCCAGAAACTCCCTCAGCCAGGTTCTGCTGAACGCGGCCACAGCCCAGAAAGAATTGAGACCCTCCGGGAGACAGTCAGAGGTTTGGTACTCAGAACCAGCATCTTCCCGGTACAGCAGCACCTCCAGCAGCGGCTGGTGGTGGGACGGACTGTGGGGAACGGGTGATGGCCCTGAAAACATGGTGTCAGGGTCATCACAGGCTAGAACGTCATCTGACACAGAGGGGCTGCTTTGTGAAGAGAGTCACAGTAGCAGCCATTGTCAGGAACGAGGTTCAGGGGTCGCGGACGATGGTGTGCACTCAATGCCCAGAGAAAGCGCTGGACCCTCGTGTTTCAAAGAGACAGCAGACAATGAGGGCCTTCACATGCCCCGGCCCGAATCTCTACCAAGCTCAGAACCACTCCCGGCCGTTCACCAGCACCACGGTGCCATTGGCCCTCGGTTCAGTGTCGGAGCTGTCGCCGCCTGCAGTGAGGTGGCAGTTCTGACCCCGGACCAAGACAATGGCTACTCTAGCCTGGAGGAGGAAAACGCAAACACTAAGAGTCTGAGCATGAAACTAGCAGGAGAGACGCAGGGACAGCCGGAGTCGGATGCCTCTGCTGCGCCTCAGGGGAGCGACGCTGGGAGCCAGGGTGATGGAGGCGAAGCTGTAGAGGATCCTCCTTGTGAGGAGGCCAATAGCAAAGAGGAGGATCTGAAGAAGGAGGATTCTGAGTCTGCATGTGCAGACGAGCCCTCACCGAGTTCGTCTGCTCCTCAGTGCCAGAACAAGGCGATTGCCTACATCATAGGCAGCCCCTGCAGCGACGAGTCCGACTCGGACAGCAACTTGGACAGCAACGACGACGACGGTTTTGACAGTGAAGGCTCGTCCCACTTCTCCGACTCTGATGACCTAGATGACAACGATGAAGGTGATGAGGATGAAGAGGATTCAGAAGCCGATGAGGTGGATTCCGAAAGCGAGAGGTTATGGAATTCGTTGTGCCAAAACAGGGACCCCTACAACCCCCGGAATTTCACTGCCCCTGTACGGACAGCCCCCATTCCCAATGCTGCTGCGGAGGATTCTCCCCTCTTGGGATCCCCAGCAGAGTCTGAACTCTCACCATTCTCTTCCCCTTCGCCTCTCGTACCCCAGGAGGAGTCGTCCAGCGAGGAAACCTGTTCCTTGGACGAGACAGAGAACCTGAGGTTGTGGAACTCTTTTAGCTGCTCGTCAGATCCCTATAATCCCCTGAACTTTCAGGCCCCAGTCAGGACTCGAGAAGCAGCCAGGGGCCGCTGTAAGAAAGGGGCACCTGTGGGGCCTCCAGTCTATAAGAAAGAGGAGGCTGAGGAGAGGTTGGACAGTGGATTCTCAGAAGCAGCTCCTGAACTTGGACTAGGAGGCTCCAGATGTGTGAGGCTGAAAAAGGTCAGTGTACTTCATTAAAAAAATGAGTTTATTCTGTGAAAATCCACATATTAGCAGATTAATGTCAAAATTCAGAAACATACACTGCCTCTTGCCAAACCATAAAGCTCAACATGTGACTAGTGGCAGATCATGTGATCGAATGGCGTATTACTCATGTCATGAAGCTTTTGTGGAATTTCCTGAATCAAAAATTCTTACTTAAACTGGTGTCATCAGGAGTTCCCAGGTGGGGATGCTTTAGCAGATCTGGTATTAAGGACCGGTACAGATTCAGCTAAAATACATTGTGTGAAAAAATTTGAAGAAAATCCCCACAGATGCTTGCTTTTTACTCATTGTGGGCAAAAGTTTTGACATACCCTAACACGTGACCAAGATGAACATTTGTTCAGAATAAAATATCTTTAAGACTAAAAATCTAAATACTTTTATACAGTTTTTCCTTGTGCAGCCCTGTACCAAATGAGAGCCAATTTGATCCGTGTCCTGTTGGTTGGGGACTTCTGTGTTGGATGATTGGGGTGTGTATAGTGTGGGACCCTGGCATTGATTTGGCAACCCTAAAGAATATTGGGCAGTTTCCGATGCTTTTCCTGTTGAAGTGTTCACAATTTTTGGCTGGATGTTCAGCATGGTTCTGCATCTGAAACTGCCTCATATTTATAACTGCAGAGAAAGGACACCCAATGTATCCAGCATGTGGTCTTGTAAATTATTTTTATTCTATTTTTGAAAATTTTTGCAAATATCATGCATTTGCTTATATCCAGACACGCACTATGCATGTGTTTGCATGTTATTTTGCATAAGAGGTGCAGAAAGTGTCTACATAAGGCAGAAAATCCTGTTATGCTTTCAGCTTTGGGCCTGGTATCCCAGCTGACTTCTTTGTGTAATATAATACCAGCTGAGGGTCGTGTTGCTCACTCCGCAGTCATTAGTGCTGGTGCTATGTCATGCTGCTATTTGTACGTGTTTACATATGAATCATGTTGCAGAGTTGAGCCTCTGTGGTCGTTGCTGAGGCTATTGGCAGGACTCTGCTGTTTTCGGCTCAGTAACTTCTATAGGCTTTGCTGTGAAATGATGTAAAGCAGTGCAAGCCAACCATTTTCCTTTTTTATGCACTGTGATCATCTGATGCAACGCTTCCATTTCAGATGCTCCAGGGAGGTGTGAGTGAGTGCGTTGCTCGTTTGCTCATTATCACGCTATTCAGTGGCCCATTTTTCCATCTGACTCCATGCTAGTCATAACCATTAGCCTGAATATAGAAGTGCGTGCCTTTCCAGTCACTAAGAAGGAATGACCCATCCATCATGGGGAAATGTAATCTACCGACTCCTTTCTTTTGCATCATGCCTTGGAAATTTTAGGGCTAGTTTGAAATGTTACCTAGTGACAGTGATGGCTGGCCAGCAAACACATAGAATAGGAATGTGCTAGCTGTTACAGTAAACATGGACCTCTATTTTTAATAAACAATCTTCTATTGTAGATTTAGGGCAGCTCACCATTTACATGCATCAGATGTAGGGACGTCACAATTATAGATTTTGGTGGGACGTTTATCGTCTGGGAAATATTCACGGATTCACCATTATCACGATTATTTCACATGTGTTCATTTTACAATGTAACTAGACACTCAAATTCTTTAGATATTTTTATCTATTATTTATCTTTTATAAAAAAACCCAGAAGACCCAGTCTCTTCATTCTCTTCATTGGTGGAAATAAAATGTTTTTTTTTTTCTGCCAGTGTTTAGTACAGTGGAGTGAGGTGTCACTGTCTGAATGTCCTGTCCAGACGAGTCCTGCCGGTCCGCTGATAGTCCTGTTGGAATCAGTGCTTTTAACCGACAGAAACACAGTGTTGTGGAGCCTTTACCATTAATTAATCGTGGTATTTTAAATCGCGGTTAATCGCAAAACTGGTTAATCGTGACATTCCTAGTCCGACATGATCCGAAAACCCCCTGCACAGTATTGGATGGGTACCCTCCAGTCACCACACCTGACCTGTGGACGCCTCAAGACCTCTGAAGGTGTTTGGTGTTGAGAGGTGGGGCCTGCATGAATCCCAAAAGTTTGTCCAGTCTGTGAAATTTAGAAGACCTCCTGTTCCTCAGAGCATTGCTGAACAGTGTTGCAGTGAGTCAGGGCACGTTGCCCTGCTGAGAGAAGCCACTGCCATTAGGGAAGAGTGTACTCGGGCATGTTTAGGTGGGTGGTATGAGTCAAAGGAACCTAAAGTTACCTGGGGAACATTGCCCAGAGTGTCACATTGACTCTGCAAGCTTACCTTCCCCTCGTAGTGCAACTTTTCCCCATGCAAGTGATGCACATGCGCCTGGCCACACCTGTGATTTAGAAGAAAATGTGATCTTTAGACCAGGACTCTTCCTTTCATCACTCCACGATCCAGTTCTGAAGCTTACTTGCACCCTGTTGGCACTTTGAGTGGTGGGTATGGCTTAGAATAGGTGCCCACCAGCCATGCAGCCCTGTGCTCAATAAGCTGCACTGTGTGTACTGAAACCTTTCTTTCCTAGTCAGAATGAACTATTTTACAAAATATTTTCGATGAGATTCAACCAGATGTGTTATCCTTCATTCCCTACGTGCCTCCATGGGCCTTGGGCACCCATGACCTTGTCCCAGGTTAATCAGTTCTCGTTCTCGTTCAGGTTTATTTACTGATCACATTATCAAACACACAAGGTCACTCAGGCTTTACAGAAATACAATAAAAAACATAAGAGAATTAAATACTGGAATAAATAAAAGGGAATAGAACATCAGATAGTAAAGGAAGGCGGAGGAGGGTGGTGCACCTTTTTAAAGCTTCAGGCAGTGCAGATCTGATACCCATGGGCAGGTGCGACCAGCAGCGAGCTGCATAGTGACTAAACACTGTTTACTCATGTTTCACCATGTTTACTTTACACCACCTGCTGAGCAGATCCTGCAGATCTAAGAGAACAACCATGAATCCACTTTTGCTAGGTAGTTCCCACTACATACCTGGAATGCTGTAAAATACCTGGTTGTCTATCCTTTACTTCAATTCAGTTCAAGTTTATTTATATAGCGCTTTTTACAACCAGGTTGTCACCAAGCAGCTGAGTCTCTAGTAAGTAAACCAAAGGCTACAGAGGCGAGGAAACACTCCCTCAGCTGGAGGAGAACACTCCAAAGGAGAACCCGTCCTCCTCAGGTCAACCCGGAGAGAAAGAGAAGAGCTTTATGGTGATAAATATCATGAGGGCCTTGATGAACAGGATTATAGACAGATCGGCCTTCTATGGATAACAGAGATGGTTTCAATGTCCAGAGAATAATATCAGAATCAGAAAACTTTATTTATCCCGAAGGAAATTGTTTGTGGTGACGTCACATTACACAGACACAGACCAACACGAGACATCAGAATAATGTAAATTAAGAATAAGATTGCTACTATACTAGCATAAATAAATCAGGTGTAATACAAGTCTAAAAAAATCTAACAAAATAAACTAAACCCAGAAAATAAATATAATCTGAATAAAATAAAGATTTGCTGAAAGAAGAGTACAAAAAAATATATACTTGGAATATAGTTTGGCTCTCTGCTAATCAATCACCATTTTCTTGCAGCTGCTTATTTGGTGAAAGCCATCTAGACATTTTCTATTACACTGGTAGGGATATTTGGAATGCACGGCACAAATCATGTCTTTAATCAAATTACCGCCTGGTATCCTGTGGGGTGAATATTATTCCTAAGCTGTCAGTGCAGTTTTCCTTCACTGATCATTTCTGAGGGGCTCTAAGTATCCTGTTTCTCCGCAGGTGACGTTCGTGGAGGAGGTGGAGGAGTTCTACGCCAGCAGCGACGAGGACCGACACGGCCCGTGGGAGGAGTTCGCCCGGGACCGCTGTCGCTTCCAGCGCCGCGTCCAGGAGGTGGAAGAGACCATCAGCTACTGCCTGTCCCCCACTTTCCGCCTCGTCATCTTTCAGAGACTCCACCATAGTAGTTGATTGACCCTGTTTGCTGTTTTGTGATTGATTTTTTGTTTTTCTTCCTTTCTTTTCTGAATGCAAAGACAGAAATAATATATATTGGTCTAATTCAGGGCGAAAAGGGGGCAGGAGGACTAAAAGGAAAGTGAAAGGGCTCTCATGTTGCAACCTACCACAGATGTGTGCTAGTGATTGTCACTTCTCTTGAGTCATTCGCTACAGACTCATGGTTCTGGGCTGAGCTGTGTACAGCATGCAACGATCTAAAGTTCCCTTAACACCACAATTACCTGTTTGAGTTTCCTCCTGAATCATGAAACGGCCAAATGATTAAATCTCACTGGAAACAGTAATTTTTTGGTAGTTTTTCCATTCAGCCTCTGCTGTATTAATGTCAGAGTATTGTAATCGGCCACCTGTTAGTGTTAGTATTCCCTGTTGCCTTCATATACTACCAGGTCTGAAGCTACGTTTAGAGAGGTGCTCACTCTTTCCATCCTTTACGGCACTTTTACCTTTTGTTTTAGAATAAGATTGTCCAGTTTTGTCCAGAACTGGAATAGCTGCAGGTTTTCATATCAAACAAACAGACGCATTCTTGGTTCAACTTTTTAGCAATGTTTTTTTTTTTTCTGATCTTAAAAGATACAAAGGCATTGTACAAGTACGTTTGCATTTTCTATTGAATCAGATTTGTGCCCAAATTGCGAAACAAAACTTTCCTACTATGAAACAAATTGCATTCAAACTTCATTCTCGCCTGTGAGACGTTCAATTTTGCTGCTAGTTGTATAGTTTTAACTAGCTATTCAGTGGCTCCGCCCCCTTTTACATTTTCGCTGCGTGAGGATTGGATTTCATTTCTGGCACTTATCTCTCATGTGGGCGGGGCTTCTCTTGATTTGGCAGCTGGTTTTTGATTAACAAACCCGCATTTCTGAGGCACAGAGCTGTCACTCAAAATCTGCTGCCAAATCAAGCGAAGCCCCGCCCACACGACAGATTTATTTTTGGAACTGAAATCGTATCCTCACGCAAAAATACATAAAAAAGTAAAGGGGGGCGGAGCAACTGAACAGCCAGCAGCCAAGGAGCTGAAAGTCTCACAGGCGAGAATGAATTTTGAATTAATTGTTTAATATTTGGAAAGTTTTGTTTTGAAATTTTGGGCACAAATCTGATCCCGTACAGACACATTAGGTCCAAAGAAGTCTTTTTTTTCCACCTTCCAGAAAGTATTCAAATTTCAGGCTTGGAAATTCCAAAGAATCATCCTCAGATGTTTCTGTTCGGTCTCATTTGTCCTTTTTTATGTTTGTGATCAGTTTTTTGGAGACACATGCCAGTAGCGTAACCGGTTCGATCTGGTCAGGTGAGAAATAATGAATCTGGTTGGAGTGTCGTGACCTGTCTGAGCGTAGCTGTAAATTAAAACTCCTCACTTAAGCCTGTAAACCAGTTTCACCGATTAGTATTCTGGAGATTTTCTCTCTTACAGAGTTTAGTTTCAGTCTTTTGTCCAACAGACCCAACACTGATGCGTCTGGTCTAACCAGTCAGTGACTTCTGAGGTGCAGGAGTGGCTGGGTAAGGCTGGTACTGGATTCTGCAGGAGGAATGATCTCCAGAACTAGAGTTGGTGTCCACTACTCTAAGCCAAAGATGACGCCTGTGCTCTGACCTGGACGGCCTGGTGTTTACCGAAACCTTCTCCTGAGTTACCACACACTAGCTGAACCAGCGTATGTGTTATTAATATCCCGAGTTCAGTGAAGCTAAAGCAGTATCTACTCCAGGCCGGCGGGAGGCTCTGTGTCATTTGCATGGTCCCGTCTATTAAAGCCCCCACCCTTCTTTTTCTTCTCTGGCCAAACCCGCCAGACTATCTAGTGCTTGAAAATCACTGTGGTGTATCTTGTCTTAAACAAAAGGGTTGTCGTCTCTGTACTTTGAACTGTGGCAGCTGTGACCAAGTGGGTGGAATCAATTGTTTGAGAAATGCAGGGACTTAAGTGCATGTTTTGAAGATGATTAAAGAAAAAAAAAAATCAGAAAAGATGTGCTTGATGTCAAAGCATAAGGGTTAATTTGTTAATCAGTAAAATTAACATGAAAGTGTTTTATTTTTGTAAAACATTTAGGAGTATAGTTATTCTGCATCTACTCTGGGTTTTGTGACTGAAGTCCTAATCAGTTTAACACAAATAAACGAATGTTTAACTATTTTAGCGGTTGTCTTTTGTGTAGAACTGGTCTTTGACTCAGGGGTAGTAAAATATTAGGGACCACAATCATTTTTCACAAATCATTTTATTCCCTCGCAGATGTTTCTATGAGAAATTCTCAAGCCACCTCTTGCTTTCTTGAATGAATCATGAAAAAAAAAACACCAGCCCGCTGCAGTTGTGTAAACTTTTTAAACTAATAAGCGCCGTTACAAGTTTAGGGGAAATTCTGTGAAATCCATTCAAACTGTTTAGTGACATAAATTGCTGACATACAGTCATTGTTCCCTTAGTAAAGGTGGAAAAGGGTTAATAAGTTCATTAGATTAATTAGATTCGAGCCCTTTTTATTCATGCAACGCCACACTAGAAATTCTCGGTTTTAATCCATTCTCCAAGTGAAGCAGCGGGCCGCCGCCAGCAGGGGGCGCCCTGGGAGCACGGTACCATTAGCTGTCCTGGGATCTAACCTTTAATTGAAAATGTAAATGTATTTTGTGTGTGTGTGTGCTCGCGAATCCGTGGTGCCTGTAGACCCCGGGAACAGGCTCCGGCTACCCGCAACCCTAGTGAGAATTAAGAGGTTACAGAAAATGACTGAATGCATAATGTTCAAAGAGAAATCATTAATCTGCCTTTAAGACATTCACGGCAGTAAGGTGTACTGCAGTGATCATCAACTGGCGGCCCGGGGGCCACACCAGGACCGCCAGTACCCTCCATCCAGCCCCCCGACAGAAAATAAATGGATATCAATGGCTAAATTCTGCACTTGCCTGCGGAAGTGTCCTGAGAGTGGGAGTTCTCCTCATATTAAGATTTCTCGGATATTACTGAATCATAAATAGCCTAGTGAGCAGGGAAATGTGTTCTTTGTTTCTTTATTTCCTAAACCAAATGGAACAAGCCTTCAGTCTTTCAATTATCTGCTGGTGCCGGCGCCGCACTTCCGGGTTCCAAGTACAGCACTCGCACATGGAAATGACTTTCAGATGTACCGAGTTAAGACTGATATATATATGTGTGTGTATAAGGAAGCTAAAACGGATGCTTCGGCGCGAATCTTTGTTCCAACTACGCACGTGACAGTGATGCTAAGCATTACAGCCTCACATATAAGAAACATAAAGTATCGCAGTCGCCCCCTACTGGCTTGCTGCAGTACAGGTAAAATGAGTCTATTAACTTTGCTAAAGGTAAAAATAACAGGAATTTGGAAGGAAAAGGAATATATGAATTTGGTGTGAAAGAACTTGACTGGCCACACAGACTCTTCACCTCAACCACGTCCAGCACCTTTGGGATGAACTGGAACGGAGATAGAGATCCCAGGCCCGTAGCCAGAGGGGTTCGGGTGATTCGAACGGTTTCTTGCTTTTTTATTGCTGGTCAGGTCACAGCCAAGTTACAGTCCACACCAAGCACACACACGAACCCACGCCTCCACTCACAGACTGATCAGGGGCCTTATTTATAACCGTTGCGTACGCACAAAACGGACCGAAAATATGCGTACGCCTCTTTTTACGCACAAGTTGCGATCTCTAGAAAAAATCTTGACGGCAGAATGTGCGTATATGTGCGCAAACTCGGACCCATGCGTACGAACATTTTGGAAGAAAAATGTGTGACCGCGAGTGAAGAGACTCCAAGAATCTAAGCGTTTGCTGTCATGTGTACAATACAGATTACATTTCTTTGGGCAATGCATTTCTTTCTTTGCTTTACACAAAGAGGTTTTAAACAAAATACAATTAGAACAAACGTGTAAAAAACAACAAGAATATTACGCGTGACTTGTAGGTGTGGATAATATTGTGCATTTGCAAATGAAGGAAATGTGCAAAGGAGCAATAATTGCAGTGTGAGCAAAAATGACTGTAAGAGGATGAATAGTTTAGTGCATTTATAATAATTCCTTGTGTGCCTAGAGACCTAGATGTGTGGTTTTGGAGCTTTGTGCTAAACTGGGTCCAATGTAAGAGAGACGAACCGTGCAATCCTGGTACAAATACAGGCAATAAAGGCTCCTTATGGAAACGAATTCATTTATGTAAATATAAAACATGTGCATTCGATTAACGTGCAAGTTATCTGCGATGCTGACATGGTCCTGACAAACGTGGTTGCACGATAACCTGGTTCAACACACGACTTTTTCCTGGAACACATTATAACCGGCATATTCACTACAGCCTCTGGGGAATAATGGGTCAGCCACGTCTCTGAAAGTCATAAGGACTCACTATTGGAGTTGCACAGCTAATGTTTCAAATCTCCGCCAATTAAGCCCTTTACTTTTGACTGCGGGTCTCAGACAACATTAGCCTGGTTTAAGGTGAAATATTCTGGTGGTCCTGTGCCGTTTAAAGACTGGGTTCCTTTGTTCTTTTGGATTAACGTGCAAGTTTTCTGAGATGCTGTGAAGGGAGCAGTGAATGGAGCAGACTGCACCCTGTAACTCCTCCCACCTACTGCTCTCTGTGGGGGACAACAAAATTATTTTTTTAGGATTACTTTTAAATGTGACCATTTTTTTTATTTCAGGCACCATCCTGTTGGCAGCACTCACTTCGATTACAGCTGGGGTAACCTGTCGCATGGCCAGATTAACACTTTGCTGTACCCTGGGCAACAACATTCAAGGGCCCCATCATCACGAACCCAGGATCACCATAATATGGTTATATATAGAATATATTACTATAATATACAGTAAATATACTCAATACTTCAAATCCTAACTGTCGTCATATATTGATTTACAAATATTTGAATGTTCATAGAACTACAAATGCACTACTATATGGGGCGCCGTTTGTAAAAACAGCTTCACAAATATAGAGGTGTCAGTTTTTCATCATTTAGCACAACGTTCACACAATTTTCACACATTTAGAGCTAAATGTGTTTAAAAAAAACAGTGTTAGGTTTTGGTCCATTTTCTTGCT
>JBBKCR010000128.1:16499372-16511792 GCA_037577295.1 Ladigesia roloffi | reverse complement strand
TTTATCACAACCCAGCCAGCTTATACACACTTTTAAGCCCAGTGTCATAACTTACATGTACTCACAGTGAATCAGTTCAGCAAACAAATGTCCCATTTGTGCTCCGTGTGTTAGTAAACCTGTGGGCGGGCTCTTTAAAACCATTAGACCCTCAGCTATTGGTTAAAGATAATAAACTGACGTGAAAATCCTCCTATTACGGCGAAAAACTTATGTTTGTGGCACTGTGTGTGTGTATGTACACACATTAATGTAAACGTTGATATGTATGTGTGTATTCTGAGGTTTGTGGCACTGGAAGCCGTTGTCCTTTCAGTCTTGAGACTCCCGGCGGTTCACCTTTTTCTTTCTTGCCCAGCAGAACACAGGTGGCTCTGCCAAAACCTTTTTTGGGAGTCCTGCTTGTTTCTGTTTGCTTCCAAATGGACTCTTCTGTTCCCTCTGGCCATGGGTGACATTTGGTAGGGTCGATGCTATTTTGTTTGAAAACACTGTTGGAGCATGCTCATCTGGCATTTCCACCCTCCGACATTTATACACATCCATTACATCGGGCTAATGTGCGGCCTAAACTAAATCAGATGTCCTCTGGTGTGCCTGCAGCGTCACACACACACACACACACACACACACATACACACATACACACACACAAGATATGTTCTACCTTTCTGTAACCTAGCTTTTGTCACTTGGCCTATTAGATTGTTAGTGTACCGTATTGTACACTGGCCTGTTCGGTTTTTCACACCTGTGTAGTAGAGCCTGACTTTTTATCTTCTCTGACTGATGTCAGCTGACATTAATGATGCAGTTTAATTGGTATTGATGAAAATAATAGTATTGGCAAAAGAGTACCATTGTTATCAAAACCACATCCACACTCTACCTTTCTATTAAGAACAACAGTCTCGTAAGACTGAACTGATAAGAAGAGAAACAAAAAGGAAAGTAATTATACTTTTTGAATTTGTTTAGGAAACCTTATTTTCTGAGTATATCGTGACATTAGTTGTAAAGAACAGTGACCGAATGTGATTTTCCTTACAAACAGAGCATGATTAATCCTTTTTAACTGCTTCTGGTGTAGTGTGTGACGCCGATTGTTGTCATTTGTCATTGCTGTTTTTGAAAGTATTATTTAAAAATGACGAGTGTTATGACGGGGTGGTGGGAGTCTAGTGGGCACTCGCCTTTTTTATATGTGTGCGAGTGTGTGAGTTCTCTCCTGGTGTGTGTGTGTGTGCGCACGTGCAAATTTCTGTCATGTGTGTGTGCGCAAGAGAGTTCTCTCGTGGTGTGGGTCTGCGTGCAGGTGTTGTGTGTGTGTGCGGGCATGAGAGACTCTCGTGTTGTGTGTGTGTGTGTTATCCATACTGCTGTCTTTTATAATTAGGTGATGAAGTACCGGTTCGGTACCTGTCCCTCGTCCTCCCGCACTGACGTCATCAATTGTGATCGGCTCCTAAGATCGGCGAGTTTAACGTCCCGATCTAGTCATAAAGTCTGATTAGCGGAGCATCACTAGATAAAAGCATCTATTATCCAAGAATCTGAACCTTTATCCCAGAGGAAATATCTGAGAATGTAAATGAAAATGGATGATGGTTTATATATAGAAAAGTTATAGATAAATTAAGAAACAAACTTCTGATTTACAATTTTGTTTCCCGATCTATCTTTAATGTGACCCTGAGAGGTGAAAGAACTCTTTAATTCAGACGCGCTGGATGACCGTCTCCCCCACAGGCCGGCCGAATCCCTCTGGGGTGGAGAATCAGGTCACTGGATCTTCAGTAGCTTCCAGTGGGTCAGAAGTTTTCTTCCGAGTCCGGCCCCCATTAGCGCTTATAGAGATGGGACCTTACTATGATGAGAATATAAATCCTCAGTGGCTGTCAGGAACCGGTTAAATCAGAGTAATGTACCGCGAGGCTGGAGCTCGGACTGCAGCAGAGCAAAAACACGAGCTGTGGTCAGTAATCCAATCTGGGTTAAAACCCACCTCAGGGCTTTGCACCAACGGTCAGCCCCTCATAGATACTGCGTGTGTGTGTGTGTGTGTGTGTGTGTGTGTGTGTGTTGGGTTCTGAAAGCGAGAGATATTCTATAGAATGGCTATAGTGCTTTGGAATCCCATTCTAGTATTTCACTCTGGATCAATGCAAGTGTACATCAAAGACTGACCTCCATTTTGAGCGTTTAAAGTGTTTAAGGGAGCCCAGTGGAGCCGGACCCCTGACTATCTCGCATTAACACGGAGCGCTTATCTTCGCCACGGACGGACCTCATACTGCCGGCTTAATCTCAGACCAGAACCCGGTTTTGTCTTTCTCTCTCACTCGCACGATATCTCTGTCTCTCTGACAGTCCCCGTCTCTCCCCCCTCAGTATCTCTCACTCTCTCTCTCTCTCTCAGTCCTGCTCTCATTCTTCCTTTTACTCACTCGCTCAAACACACACAAACACGCAAACAGAACAGGCACTGAAACAGCACTGAGGCAAACGTCTCCATGTGCCAAACGTGGGGATTCCACTGGGGTGCATCATTTATGTATGACCAGTACAGAAAAAGAAACTGCCCCCTCCAGTGAATCCGCACGTGCTTCTCTCTCATGAGCTCTCCAGTCATCCATCCCTCTACTCCTGCAGATGTGAAAATCTTTATTCCTTTTTAGTTAAGTTTATGAAAGAGACTCGAAGATGTCAAAACATTCTAGGTTTTTATTTCATAATGGATTCCGTCTTTGTAGGCTATTTCCTCAATGAAGTGCATGATTCAGACCGAGACGAGTGGTTAAGCACTGTGTGTCTGGATGGTTTCATTTACGTTCCATCACAACATCTAGCATTTCTCAACACTGAGCCACTTCGCAGTTTAACGTTTTTCCCCGCTGTATGTTCTCTGTTGCAGTTGTTTTGCGCTGAAGGAATGGCCAACAACACGGCAGACCATCCGCCGGGGAACTCGGTTGCTGAGGGCAACCATGAAGGAGAATTTGGGATCTCCGTGAAAGATCTCCGGGAGCTGATGGAGCTCAGGAGTGCTGAGGCGGTGGGGAAGATCAGAGATGCCTATGGAGATGTGCAGGGGATCTGCCACAGGCTGAAAACCTCCCCTATTGAAGGTAACACACACACACACACACACACACACACTCCTATTTGAGCAAAACAGATTGTGGTTTCCAGGCCTTGTCATGGACGACCATGTTTTAGGTTAGTGTAGTGAGCCCCGAGGGGGTGTTTTGGTGCCTTGTCTGCATATTTGTGCACAGATTTGTTCCTTTTATAAAAGATAAAGGGCTGCGACCAGATAACACACTGAGAGGAGACACTGTGGAGCCTGCTGGCAGGTGATAGGACGCATCCCCAATAGCCGTAGTAGCCTGTGATGGAATGAGCTGGCAGTAGGCTCCTCTTATTTAGATAACTGGGTGCAAATTACCATTTCGGGTTATTTAATGGTGATAAATTTCCAACTAATGCTGCAACTGTTTTTCCCAGGTCCACTCAAAACCACCAGAGGAAATCGTGTGGTTCTATTACATACTAGTATTATTCTATCCATGAGTACATATGCTCGTGACTAAAATAGTGTCTAGAAACTGTAGAAAAGACACAGCAACTAGTAATTCAGTTAAAGCTTAGTTGTTGTCAAATAAAAATGCAGTTGTGAAGCCATCTTACCTTTTTACCATGAATGCGTAAGTGATCTTGCAAATATTACGTAAAGTTTTGTGTCTGACGTACCTTCAGGCTGCTTAGCTTGGTATGACGGCACCAGAGCTGGACACCCTACACCTAAAACCTGAGGCTGTGGTCTGAGGAGGTGATAAAAACAACATACAGTTTTTCACACACTTGATATCTTCCATCGGCACAGAGTGTGTTCAATCAGAATCACTCAACTGCTGCTTTCTGCAACAGTTTTATCTGTGTTAGCTTCCATAAATGCGGTATGAACACACTACACCACTCAACCTTTTTTGTGTGTGTTCAGTTATTTTAAAGTTTGGAACTAGTTTGCAGGGAAATGCATCAATGAATGAATGGCAGTTTTAGGAAGTAAAGGAGTTTTTACTGTCACAGACCATTCCTGGACACACCTGTCCAATAAACAGTGGGGGTGGGAGCTGCCACACAGGGAAATATGATACGAAAGGTCAATGTCAGTATATGATAAGATAAGTCGTATCTATATATGATAAGTCATATCAGTACATGATAAGATATGTGATGGCATTTGGCCCATTGTACACCAGAGCTGATTCGATTTGACTTGAAAACAGACAGAACGTTACCAGGGATGGGTATTGAGAACCATTGATACTGGTTCTGAAATATGGAAAAGCTCCTGTACATACGGTGTATATATGCAGGATTGAGGCATTCCATCATAACTATTATTTTCAAGTGGTTGATCCTGGTTTGGATCAATGAGAGGCTAATTCTTCAGTCTTTTGTAGCGAGTTTGAATACATCTTATTATGGCTTTATTTTTTGCCCAAACTTATAGCCAGATGTTTCAATAGGTATCAGGATTGAATATTAGGACTAGTGTTACACATAAGTTACGTGTTATATATTTTATTAGAGTCTCTGGAGCCGTCTTGCCAACTCTGGCTTCCTCTCTAATTTCCGTCGTGACCCAAGAGAAGTACGAGGTCCTGCAGCACCCTGTAGGCTTCAGAAGCAATGATGTAGATGTTTGCACCAAAATGAAACTAAAATAAACAATAAAAATTATACAATATTGAATAAGCAATAATTGATACTTGGCATCACTGTATTACTGTTATATCTTCTTCTAAAAAGACCTATTTTTTTAGGTTACAACAAGCTTCAGCTAAACTAATTAACCAGCTAAAAAAACATTAATAAATATGCCCCAAAATATCGGACCCCATTAAACTGAATTGAATTGAACAGTGCTATCGTATATTCTATAAAGCACACAGAGAGCATAACATCACAGCCTTTAGCTTTCAGTGTTATGTAGTGGGTGGGAACAGGGGAAATCATTAGAAGTGGCAGTAGTACTTTATTTGCTTGACTGCACTGGGAACTTTCAATCATCAATGCACAATATTAATTACACCAGTAAGCTTAATTTTTACTAACCTGATAGATTCTAGCTTTAACTCATATGTGTAAATGTTTGGTTAAAATATTCACTTTTGTAGGTTTTACACTGATATACCTGCGTTTAATAGATACATATTTGAAACAACCAAGTTTTCGATAAGTGATAGCGGGAGTTTGTATTTTTTCTCTAGTAAAGACATTCTTTGATTTCATACTTACTAAATACATACTAAATGCATCGTCCACGTCTCCATCACTGCTTCTGTTCAATCCAAAGTTGGTATCTAGTGTCCAGTGATGGCCTTGGCCTGTTAATCAGGTTACTGAGGCACTTCCTGTCTCATTCACAGTGCCACACTTTTATCAAATGCAGTGGGATTTTCTGCTCTGTATTGGTATTTAGTTTTCCCCTGCCAACCGACAAGATCCAACCAGTCAACTAAAGCCTGATTCATACTTGTACTGCTCCAGCATGTCGGATCAGTTGGATCGCCATGATACGACTTCGTATGATCGTCGGTTGGAGTCGAGCTCTATTTTCTAAACATCCGACCACCGCGCTGGATGCTGGACGTCTGTGATTGGTCAGCCGACGTCAGCCTCGGGGAGCGCACAAAGCGATGGCGTAAAAAAAGATTTTGCACAGAACACAGAGTTAACAGATGTACATTAGAATATTTTGACTTTATCATATCAACACAGAGACACGACCCTGTAGAGACTGGAGCCTGCAATATAGGCTTCTTGGGCGCACTGCATTGGTCCTGTTTGTTGCCATAGCAATGAACTTAAGACCAAGTGTCATCAAAATGATTTCATTTTAATATCATTTAATAAAAAAGGGGAGCCTGAAAAACCCCACAGTCTGTTTTGGCCCATGTCAGTCCTGAGGTGGGAGAAGAGTGATTTTCTGGCGGAGAATTTCTTTAAGACCGATAAGTGAGAAACGCGCCCCCTGCTGTCCTGGAGGTGAATTTCTTTGCAGCAGTGTCGAGCAAGTATGAATACAAACGGGCTCCGACGGTACAGCGCTGTGTAGGAGCACATTTGCCTTTGCATGAGCATGAATAAGGCTTAATCGAGATGAGAAAATGAGGTATTCCAGGACCAGGCCTTGGATCTCCTGTTTTCAGTAACACGTTGATTTACCTGCAGGTTTAGACATGTTCACCAACACAAATATTTACCACCACACCTCCAGAGGTTGTGGAATAGGTGTCATCTCCTGTCTCAAAATCCCAGTCCGCTGGAGCCCGAGCCGGGAGGGAACAATACTACTAATGGGTGGAACTGGGAGAGTCCAATTACAGAGCTCAATGACTTATAGTAGGGCTAAAAGTGGCATTTGATGATGTGATGATTTTGCTCACAGTTTGGGTTCCAGTTGCTCTTTGTTGCTCATGCATGAGTTCAAGAGGGTGATTATGGAGGATTAGGCTTCTCAGAATGTGGAGAGCTCTAGACATTACTAGTCAATATCTTCAGTTGCACTGCTGGGAACATCCAAGGAAGATAAACACACAAAGCCAGCTCTATGTGGTGTACCCCAGAGATGCTGGAATGTGGGTTCTGGTGTGGATACTTGTCTAACATCTTTTCCACCAGCACTGTAAACAAAATGGACATTAGTTGAAGGATTCCCATAAACCATTGAAACGATGGACACACAGTGACTTAAAAACCGTAGTTTTGAATGAAAACGCATCAGTAATGTGGCTTCGCAAATGAATCCATTGCTTTCTCCTGCAGCATCATTCGGCTGCCATCTTGAGAACCAATGGAGCGGGATGTTCTTCACTTTGACGGAACCGCATTGTTCTGCAAAGGAGAACGGCGCCACTTCTCTCTACTTTAACATATGGCCCCACTAGTCTGTTCCAGCATCGAAATTTGTTCCACATCGTTCTGCTAATTACTTCATAGATCATTGCTTCGTTCCATTTAGTAATCAAGGGACAGCTGTACTGATACTCCCCACACAAGAAATTACTCATTTTAATGAAGGCGGCATAATTATATTTTCTCTTTCACCCTTGAACAGGGGAGTGAGTGGGAAAAGAGCAACGTTTGAGACAAATTGGATAAGCTGCACTTAAATTCTTGACATGGTACTTGAGGAACTTAGTAGGGGTACTTTGTAAGAAAGAGATATTCTGAAGCAGACATGTCAGAAAGCCCCGTATTGTGGACAAAAAGGCATAAAAACATCACGAATGTGCGGGGTGGGATCACGTGTACTGGGTGGAAGGAGGGAAAGTGATTAGAAATGACAGTGGGCTTTATTTGATCGACTTGTAGCCGTTAGCTTTAGCATTTTTGGCCAGAGAAGAGCATTAAACCATCACTAGTCTTGCAGAGGGCTCTATTAATCTTTACTAACATTTTAACTTGTATGAAACTTATTCGAGATATACACCCTCAGGTTAGAGAAATAAGACTGAAAATTTTTCATTTATAGGTACAATTATTGAACTGAACAGCTTTGCCTTCATTCTGACTACATTTCTCCTCATTTCCAAATAAAAATATAGTTCTTTAAAGCATCATTTTAAAGGAAATTGAAAACCTCAAGAGAGAAATGATGCTGCTTTAACAGAACTTGAAAAGTTCAAAGAATGCAAATCTCTGGTTCCCTTGCCAAAAATTACTTTTATCGTCCAGCTGGTCTCATTGTGATTTTTATACCTGCATTTAATAGTTACAAATTTGAAGCAACCTTGTTAGCACCAAGGCTGATTTATTAGGGAACTCTGAAACTTCTTTCATTAATTCGAAGTCGAAGTCCCGTACATGGATTGGATATTTAAAAGAACTACAATAGGTGAAAAATCAGACATTTAAAGAAAAAAAGTAAATGCCACTTGACTCCTGATCCCACATCGCTTTACTTTACGAGGAGGAATCCTCACAAGTGTTGGCCAAAACCATTCTTTGTAGCCTGACCTGCAGTTATTAGACGTAAAACCTTCGCTCGTGAATTGAGGATTTTTGCTGAAAGCTTGGCAGCTGGTGCACTTTTGCATCTAGAACAGGTGGCGCTTTAAAATAGAGATTAAGGTGATTTATGAGCCATCATTAAGACTGTCTGGAGCGCTAAAACACAATTTGCTTGCTGCTGCACAAGCCATTTTTATTATGGGGCGAAGGGGCCGGTTTGAGCCGGAGAGTAGGAGAGATTTTTGTCCAGTTTGTAGTCCATCACCTTGATATCCAATTTACCATCTGCAAATGTGTCAGTTAGCATAAAGCCTAGCAGGACGCTGTTGAAGTGCCTGGTCATTGTGGCGGGGGACCGGATCGTGACTGTGTCGATGATCGCGGACTTCATTCCTTTGTGTTCCCAGAAAGATGTTACTGTGCCACCGAAAGTGTATCTGTTTTTTAGTCTATTTCCTGATGTTTATCTTCATAAAGTTACAGGGCAGTCCATTACCGCGGATATTTATTTGGTATCGAGTTGCCTTTCCTAGCAGAGGACAGCAACGGGCTGTGAGGAACCGTGTTTTGGAGCCTTCATTTCATTCCCCCACTCAGCCTGTCGGCCCAATCAAGACGGAGTGACCGTCGATCCAGCGAGGGAGGAAGCGAACAAGGATGGACGGAACTTCTACTACATTATCTTCTTTTTACTGTAAAATGCCCCCATGGGCTGGAAGGCATGGTAATTGCAAAATGAAGTGATGTAGATGCCATCTCTCTGGGGCCGAGCCAGTAATGTCCTCAGCTGTAATTACACTGTGGGAGACGGCGTGACGTGTGGTTAAGCTGGACTGAATGGGCGTCAGGATACACTGGTGACTACGCAGAGTTTAGCTGGACTCATTTAGAGGATGATTGAACTGCTAGTCTCCCTACTGGCAGAGATAAACAGAGACCCGCCTGAAGGTTTACTTCCCTGGAACAGGGTTTTGTTTGAGGATAATGAAGTTATTTTAGAATATTCCTTTTCTGCAACCGTAAAGGGTCGTGTGTTTTCAGGGTAAATCCCGGGGTCTACGGAAGCGAGGCAGGGACTCACACTGGGCGGGGCACAAGCCCACCGTAGGACACACACACACACACACACACATACACAAACACACACACACACACACACACACACACACACACACACAAACACAAACCCCCAAAGTCAATTTAGAATCCCCAGTTCTCCTAAATGTGGGAGAAACCCAGAGATCCCAGAGGAAACACACCAATACAAGGAGAACATGCTGATTCTACAAAAACACACACACACACACACACACACAAAAAGACCAGGCAGGACCTGAATTCAAACCCCCATCCCTGGAGATGTGAAGGGCCAGTGCTATCTACTGCACCACCTTGGGGTTTAGTCATTTTACTTTTACCTTCAAGATAAAATCTTTGCTAATTAGCGGCTTAGAGTTCTTGAGGGCTTGATCTTAAAAGCTTTTTAATGAACAAATGATTGTTTATGTGGGATTGTTTTTATATATTTTGAACTACCATCATGGCAGTAGCCTTATTTAGAAACACATTTTCTGCATTCTTTACAGTAATGTGGAATTGATGCTAATGGATGGCTACTATATTCCATTAATTTTTAACTCTAATTTCAGGAATCATTTCTTTAGAGCAGGAGAAAAAGCTTCTAGAGACTAGTGACTTTAGGCGGTCTGTCTGTTCTTGGTGTGAGTCAAGCGTCTGTGACAGGTCGAAGCCCACAAAGATCTCAGACGTGCTCATTTATATCCAAATTCCCCGGAGTGTGAGTGAGTGTGTTGGAGAGAAATGACTGATCAGTTGAAGGGACACTAGAGGCAGTGCTGATGGGGGAACGGGTGTCAGAACCCCTCCATGCGCATCAGTAACAACGACCCCTGGTCATCCAAACCAGGAAGGAATTTTTGAGGGCAAAGTGGAGAAGATAACATCCAGAGAACAGGACACCATGTGCCACCAATTGCAAGGCGGTCCAGTTTAAGGGAAATATATAAAATCCTGATTTTCTAAAGACATCTGAGGGAAACGATGTTTATCGTGATATTTTGTAGGTCTGAGTATAGTTGCTGATTTCCTGAATCGATCCGGTTTAGGATTCACAAGCTCAGGATCCCATTAAATTCTTGTCCGATATCGATTTATTTACCGATTTCTTTGTGTTAATACGAGATTGGCTTGGTTATAAATGGACTTGAGTGGAGGATCTCCCTATGTTGGCTGACTGTACTGCAATAATACCTGTGGACTGTAAAGTTTTCCAATAAGTGGAACAGAGAGAGAGGGAGAGTCACGAATTTAGGAATAAAAGAATTTGAAGTTTCGTATTGAAATTCTTACGTTCATAACAGTGACAGATTTATGAGCCCTGTTGTGAAAATGCCGATTTGACAATGAAATGAAAACCACATAAATGTTTGAACTGTAACCATAAAGAAGTTTGGATAAAAATACCCATGGCAGGTTAAAAAAACACCAACCACAACTGGTTAAAGATAAAAAAACTATCAACAGGATCGCGAGAAATAGTGCATAGTCAACAAGAAATAGTGCAGTCAACAGGAAGTTTGTATTTTTGAACGAGAATCGATATTGATCTGTGAATCCATTTTTTGAACCCAGATCTAATTTTGAGTATTTCTGAGCACAGCTCTGGCACTTCTTTAAAAAGATCATCATAACCTGTGTTGTGCCTTATCAGTCACATTGTTAGGTTAGAGATATTCATATTTCGAAATGATTTACTGTTATTATGGAAGAGCAGAGCAATTAGATGATGGGGAGCTTAAATCTCTGCATTTAGAAATGGGTTAATGTTCCAGTAATATCCTAATACATGTAATACTTACTCAGAATTCCCAGATCGATGCTAGTCTAAAGAGAACAATAAACAATGAGCTATAGGAAAATAAACTAAAAAGTATAGTAGTTATTAAAGCTGCCTGAATGTGGTTTGACCTGGCCGGTCATTTCCGCAGTCGTAGGTTTACATCGCGTGAACTGGTTACACTCTAATCAGTTGGTCTGAGGCAAATACATGTAAACAAAAGAAATCAGAATAAACTATAACATCATGCTACTTCGGAAAACACATGTCGAACTCGTGGCGAGTGCTGTACTAGAGGGCAGCGGTGAGTAATGTTTAATATCCTCGGACAACCCGCCACACTATTCTGTGGGCAAGACTCCTTACCTACATGAACCTCTATGTGGAAAAACGAAGTTGCTTTGGAAAAAGCGTCTGACGGGTGATGAATGTGTAAATGAAAGTTTGATATTTGAGCTTGAGTTGTGTCTGGTGTCAGTTACGAGCTACAAAGGATCAACAGCTCTTAAATAAATCTTGTAGGGGAGTTCTGGTGAGGGCTGGGAGGCCGATAATCCCTTAAGGTGATTTTAGGCAGCTCGGGTTAAACAGCTCCTGTAGGTGGGCTGCAGGGGTCAAGGCACCACAAGCTGTCATGAGCTATCTGTGTGTGTGTGTGGATATATTTTCTCTTGAAAAACAGGATTTGAGTTTATTGTTGATCTGTTACCAGAACTTACTCAGCTCCAGCAGTATAAACTCCTGACTAGAGGCTCCTTCTTTAGCTAATGACTCACATTTGTCTAAAAACACTTTTTCTGTCTACCTGCTTTTTCCCCCTGTGGTTTCTTATAGTAACCTAACAGCCAGTTACCACCCATGATACAAAGTTAGCTCACATATTCCTATAAAAAGCACACTAGCCCTTTCTATGTAAAGACTTCCTTGCACACAGAGAGTGGTCCATATCCTTCTTTCATCTCGGCATCGCCCACGCGGGGCAACCATATTTAGAAAGCTTAAATATTATTAGTGGACATTTGGATCTATTTTGCTGAGCCTTGCTCCGGTCGCCATGTGATTATGGCAGGCGCAAAAAGCTTCTAAGCCGAATGTATGAATCAAATGTTCATATTTGTAGCATTATACCGCAGTTGGCGTTGAGGGCGATAAAATGTTGATGCAAAAATACACAGTTATCCTGAGCGCTAACGAAAGTAAATGTTTAAAAACAAAATCAGGAGACGTTTACCGATCCTTAAAGCTACCTTTGCTCTTGTAGAACTATTGAAACTAGAGTGTTTGTTCCTATTATGTTGTCGGTTTTATCCGTGCAATTAAAATCACGGCTCATTTGGCACTTTTTAATGAAAATAACAGCAATGCTGCGTTGCCCATCATCTGCACATTTTAGTTCATCAAAAATTTACATCATTTCATGTGCATCAACCAAGCGGTTTTGGTTTTCTGGCCAAATGTGCCATTTGATGTGTCAAGTTGACAAATGGACACCCATTGAGTATGAAATTGTCCTCCACACACACACACACACACACACA
>JBBKCR010000128.1:16434701-16446435 GCA_037577295.1 Ladigesia roloffi | reverse complement strand
ATGTCTGACTCCCATCCACTTCCATTAAATGACTACCAGACTGCTACGGCTAAAGCTAATAATCTGCGTTTGTGTTCAGCTGAGGAACAAATGTCACCTTCGACTTGGATGCCCTGGGGGTAAGCAAATAAACATCAGATTTTCATTTTAGGGTGAACTCTCCTTTAAATGTTAAGAGGAACTTTGGATTTGTGTGTTTTTGTGTGTGTATATGAGCGAGTCTCACTCAGGGTTCACTGCATCTTGGTTTTTTGGTAATACCTTTTTAAATTCTTCCCCTCTGTCTGCTGGATTTCCTCTCTTTTACATGCTCTGTACCTCCCACCTGATCGTAGTTGCCCTTTTGGGTAATAGAACAGAAACCTGGTCTGGTACGCACCTGTGGGTGATTCCTCTTAATGTGGATGTGGTTTGTCTCTGTGGTGAAGTTGTGCAGTCGTGCTCTGCTTGATGTTTTTTTTTTTGCGTGTGTACGTGCACGTGTGTGTGCATGTTTGTGAAGTGGAAATATTTGATGCTTTTAATTATTTTACTGTTTAAAATGGTGTCGTTTTGTGTGCAGAGACGATGTCACCAGTGATCCTTTTTGTTCTGTGCCCCTCCACAGATCCAGTGCATTCTGTCTGTTCCATGCATATCCCAACCCATCCACAATGATGCCACTCTTTTGCAATCAAACTAATCCTTCTTTATCTCTCTCTTCTCTCCTCCCGTTCCAGATTAAGGTGGTCAACGCTTTCCGTAGCTCCCTGTACGAGGGCCTAGAGAAGCCAGAGTCCAGAAGCTCCATCCATAACTTCATGTCCCACCCTGAGTTCATGCCCATATCTGAGGAGGAGGTGCGGGTGCCCGCGATCCAGGAGAGCAGCGTGGAGATCGAGCCGCTCCCCTCTTCTTCCTCGTCCTCCTACGCCTCTCCTAGTAAGGGTGGGGGTGGCCAGCCCCCGGGCGGCTCCACCCCTCTCCTTCGCAGCCACGAGTCCTCCGTCTGACCTGGTCCAGTTCGTTCCTCCTTCCGCCCCGCCTGCCCCACGACCCGCCGCCCACTACCACCCCCCGCCTCGCCTCTCCAGCCCCTGTGCCCTGTACCCTGGATGTCAATTCCGGCCAGCTTGCACCCTGATGGCAGCGACCCAGGGTGCCCAACAGGGCCAGAATGACACCAAACCCCTCCAAACCCCGCCCCCCGTTCCCCCCGAGCTCCTCCTCATTGCACTGCGGTGTGTGGGCGGTCCGAGAGCACGCCGCCGCGCCGGGCCGTGCCACACGCTCGGCCTAAACTCCCCCTCCAGAGGGCGGCCACTCTTCTCTCAGCCTGGCACTGACTTTAAATCTGTATCGCAGGCTTCTTCATTTTGTTGTTGTTGTTATTTGTTTTTTTTTCTTGACATTTTATATGCTGTCACCATGACGTATATTTCCCAGGACATTTTGTTATTGTTTTAGTGTGTTTTTTTGTTTTGTTCGGTTTTGTTTTTTAAAAATTATTCTCTCAGACATACAACTTACCGTACATGTGCAGTTACACTGTTCGTACGTAGTTCATACGTTTTAGTTGGGAGCGCGCGGCCGCCATTCGACGCCGTCTTTACAGCTGTTGCCAGTTTTATTATTATTAATGATATTTTTAAACTGCTACGCCTATAGAATGTCTCTTGTGGTTCGGACACACTACATTTTTTTTGTCATGTTTCAAATACATTCAGTCATGTACGATGTCCTTGAGTGTAGCTCATCCTTGGTTTCTGTCTTTTTTTTTTAATTAGTTTGTTGTTTTTGGACCTGAGGTTGCTGTGGCGACAGCAGAGCGAAAAAAATGATCTTAAAAAAAAAACTATTTGATTTCAACCGTTTAGGAAGAGCACACCGCGTTTGGTGTGGAGGATCGAGGTGGACCAACCAACATCATCTCATTTCATCACATCCGCTGGGTCTCTCTAGTCTCTTGTGGTTAAAAAAAACAAAACAATTCTGCGGCTCATCCCACTGCCTCAAAAAAACCAACGTTCTAATCTAATGGCCCTTATTAATTCAAAGTACAGCACGTCACCATAGAAATGCATGTTAACTCGTGTAGGTTCACCCGTGTCTGATTTTGAGTGAATGGGGTAGAGGGGGTGGGGTCACCTTTCTTTGGGTGGGTAGTTCCTAGACTTTTTTTTACAGGAAAACTTCCACAAAAGAAAGTGTGTGTGTGTGTGTGTGTCTGCATGTGTGTATGTGTGGGTGTGTGAAGTTTAAAATTCTGCCATTTTAAGCCATTTTTTCAAACTCGTATCCTCCGGTGTTCAGCGTTAGGCTGTGGTCGGTTCTACAGAAGACCCTGGGGGAGAACCCGTACAGGATCCGTTCAGGGCTGAGAAGCCAGTCCTAGCACTCCTGCGAGTGTTCTACACGATTTTTTACTGTTATAAAGAGAAAATAGGAAAAGAAAGTGGCATAATGAACCAGCGAGTATTATGCAACCTGAAGTCTCGATCGAGCCCCATGAAACCCGCCTGTTAGCGGAGCAGGAGGCCTGGATTACACCGAGCTGCCGGCTCTCTAAAACAGCCCTGGCCGCACGACACGTGCTTTTAATTCCCAAAACCGTAGTACTGCCATGTTCCTGCCCAACCTTCACACCGATCCAGGCCAACCCCAGACACCTAGGACTCCGAAATCCCAAACCTAGGAGTCCTCGATTATACTTTTTCTACTTGCTCAGAGCCATATTTTATAGGTTGTTCTTTTGTAACCCCACATTTACTTTTTATTTTCTGCAATTTCTTTTTTTTAATTAATCGGTTCCTTTATATTTCCAGCCGAAATCAAAGATGCTAAGAGTCACTGCCTAAAGAAATCACAAGATGAATAAATAAGAAAAAAGTCGGACCACTTTGATGTTTACGGACAAAGGCTGCGATGTTTAGATGAAGCCACACTTCCCCCTACTGGCATCTTCTTTTTTCTCTCGCTCTCTCACTGTTTCTCTCTCTCTCTCTCTCTCTCTCTCTCTCCTCTTTTCGCTCGAGTCAGAATACGTTACTGTGGGGAAGCATGTTTGAACTTCATATAAATGTCGATGTTCTTTTTTTACAATTGTTGTGTATTTTTATATTAAGTAACTTTTTAATATTTTGGAAATATATAAATTATAGGTGTATAGGCTTGGAAAGTTTGATGGTGTAACAAAATTAGTTAAATAAGGCGTGACCTTTTTTTTTCTCTCTCTCTTTTGTCCGAGACTAGGCTGTAGGCGTCAACAGAAGAAAGAGAACCTGACTTGTTTACTGTTAAGCCATTGGATGGTTGAGGCCCTGAGCCGAGGCAGGGCGGAGAACCTGTCGGCTGGGAGGGAGAAAAATGTTCTGTTTGAAAAATAAAAGCCTTATACAATGTTGGCTTGTTATATGTTATATGTCCACCAAACTGGGTATTTTACAAATGTTACGAAGATGTTTGCGTTGCTATGGCTGTGGTTTTAATACGGATGCTGTACGTTGATTCAAGACGAAAGGAAAATATTCCAATACGTATTTTCATCAAATATGTACAGTTTCACTGGTTTTGTTTGTTGACATTGACATGGAATCACAGCATAATTTATTTTTGACAATATTTTCTGTTTCCCCCCCAAGATATTTCAATGTAATTCAAGATATTTCGATTTCTGAGTTAATTTTTTCCACCTTTTGGTTGACTTCTGCTAACACCCACGGTCAGCGTAGGGTTTAAAGATTTTCACAAGTCAGCGGTTACCAAGCGAAGCTTTAAGAAAGTTCTGCCAAAGTGTTGTTTTGTACAATCCTTTTTTAAAATTATTATTATTTGTTGTTTTAATGCTGTTACTCCTGAAAGTTCACTTGTCCCTCCATAAACCTCTCCTGTGTTGTTGATATAACACTATTTTCTCCCCACACATCCTCAAACTCGGTCCCTATAGATGTCATGGGGTACATGTGAAAGGAACTCTTTTCCTTCCTCTCCATCTTCTCAAACCTGGACGTTCAGCCATTGCACACTGATGCGAAAAGACCATTTCGAATTTTAAATGTCAGTCCAGTTCGGCCCCGCCAGCTTCGCGGGACCATTTGGTTTTAGCTGCAGTCTGTCGCCGTTTTCCATATTGTAAAGAAAATACAGTTATTGATGGTGTGCAATAACTTGAATTTGACCACATTGCTACTCTACTGAAATTTCCTCGCGGCTCGTGTATGGATGGGAGTTCAGGAATTGATTCATCACAGTTGTAAATAAAAGATTGCATTTTGAAACTGGAATTTTAGTCACAACCACCTGTTTTCCGCAAGCGATATCCTGTCGCTGAATTGGATTGTGAGGAGGACAAAAAAAGAAAAAGAAACAGAACATCACCTTTCTGTGCTTCATATGGATACAGTAATAAGCACTGGTGTTATTTTTGTAAAAACATAATATCATCTATGTGGCATGCATGAATTATAAACAAATTGGTGGTTCAAAGCAATATGTACAACTGGTGTGAGTGGTATTTCTAGTGTCCTGTGTTGCTTAAAAGAAATCTCTTAACTGTTCGATATATGTGTTCAATGTTCTGCATGATTAAGATTGGAATGAGACGAACCCCGAACTTTTCCTTGTTCTTAGAACGAGCACCGGGCCCACTGCACGCGCACGCGCACACGCACGCATCTCCTCTCACTTTAAATCAACGGACTTGCCTAACCAGAGGAAACACACACCGATACGATGCTGATTTGTTTTGGTTTGTTTGTATTTTTTCTGCTTTGTTGATTGTGAGTGAAAAGGGTAATTTAGATAGATCTCATCCCGTTTCGTTCTGTTAGACTATTTTTTCTCCAAGCACCAGTAACGGAGGCCGAACGACGTGTGGTCACGTGGGTTACGTGATTCCACTCGAAGGAATGCTCCAGCATTTTTCAGCCGAACCTGTAGCGTAGTATGGTGTCGCGTGTGTTTACCCGCACAGAGTGGAAAAACTGTGTCCCCCCATCGGCTTCCGTTGCCATTTGAGAGTCGGTGGGTTTCCGGTTCGTTTGTGAGTGCAGGGACGCACGTTATTGTGCGTGATCGTCAACTGTACAGGGATCCTCGAGTTACGACAGTCTCGACACAGCGACGTTTCGGATTTACCACACTCTCATTTTTAAAAATGGCGAGTGATTTAGCGTATTAGCAGCGTACTCATGGACAAACTGGTTTAGTTGCGTGCAGTACAAGAATACGCAGTAACGTAGTGATGAATGAGGGAGTTGGTGTCCCCAGTACTCTTACCTACAACATTCTTGACTGTTAAACGCTCATTTTTTGTTACTACAGTACAGTGTATTTGTCATTTTCCTTTATCTGTGGTTTAGTTGTTTTTTTATTCTAGATTATGATTTTACTGTGTTAGGATCGTAACTTAGACTATGGTGTGTTTCTGCTTATACCTAAATTCTGGTTACATCACTGTTGTAGGAACAGATCTGAGTCGTAACTTGAGGACCAATGATTTTAATTCACCTTCATTTCATGTCCCTTCCATTGCTGTCCTGCCATCAGCCACCATCTGCTTTCAAGCTTTCTCCATCTTTTACCCACGCATGAGAAAAAGCCATGAAAAAGTAAACTAAAACTAACCAGACTGCATGTTGCATGCATGGAGAAAGTTTGATTTTCCTCATCCTGCCATAGGCCTACCACTTGGGAGAAATTCGTTATAAAGGTAGGAACCTGTCATCTGTGCACAGTTTCCCATTTGGTCTTCATTCAAATAGGCAGTTTTTCCCTCACTCACCTCTTGCTCTGTTGGTCTGGCCGCAGTTCACTCTTCCAATCACACCATCGGTTTCTTTTATTCAGGAGTAAGAAAAGCACTGGTTTGATGAATGACATCAAAAGACTGTCCATCCATGATTTTTTTACCTGCAAAAATATTGATACTGTTTTTAGTGACCGGCGATTACTGTGACAGGCTTTGGTCACGTACGGATCATGCTGAATGTTTGTTTTCGTAATACATGCCTTGCTATAAACAGCCATTTTCAGTCAAACTTCAATGCCATGTTTGTATTTGGGATGTTTTACTGATTGGTGCATAGTAAGAGAACTCTGAATACATGCAGTGTAACTGTTCTGTCCTTTCTAGAATGTGCAAACACTCTTAGAAACAGAATGAGAGGAAAATATATGGATTTGTGGGTTAAGAGTTGGTTTGCTACTCCAAACTTACTCCTGGAAATAGTGAGGAACTGAATTAAAGCTTCTCGAAGTGTTAAATCGATTATTACCAGAAGGAAGGCCATGTAAAATGGATGGTATATTTGACTCCTGTGCATAAGTTGTTTTTAAATCCTATGTTTTAGTGGAATTTCAGTAGAACTGCAGTATATTATGGGATTGGCCGGATGGCAGTTTACACCCCTACTCTTGTCTGAATGGTTGAGATGGTGTGGCAGAGTGATCATTGTATATTGGAGCCTGAGGTCATCTGTTTACATTCGCCACCCTGGTGGCACCCCCTTGTGACAGTAATGTAGTGTCTTATGCTTTCTAATCCCCCAGCAGGCTGTCCTCCCGATCACTGAAGTGCCATTCAGCAGCAAGGAGCAAAATATACCACTGTGTTGGTTGCTGGAAGATTTGTGTGAAGTGAAATGTGATTTTAGACCTGCAGTTTTAACTAGAGTCGACAGCTGCCCTCCCTTTGAGTGCTGCTGGGAGAGAGAAGAGTGTTCTTACTGAAAAGCAGAGTGACATCAGACAAATGAGACCATTCACAGATTCCTAATAGATTTGAATGGCTGGTTGCTTGCTCGATGGGGAACTTTCCTGATGCTTTTTGCCCCCAGTCTCTCTGTTTACAGACCAGCTACATCTGCCCAGGCTCGTCCAGATGACAGAAAATCTGTAGTGCAGAACGTAAGGGCTACAAGGTGACACTGAGTTACCAGTCGTGTCGTAATCTGTTAATAAATCATCCAAGTCCTATCAGAAGTAATTGTAATTCATAGCCATTTATTATGAAAACTGGACAAACTAGTTTGAATCAAGTTTCCATTTGCCATTTGTGTAGGTCATTGTTACTTCAGCAGTGGAATGGAGATGTGTGTGCGTGTGAGTGTGTGTGTACCTACTCAAAGGGTTATTATATGTATCTTCTTTTAAACAGCATCAAATGTCGGTGTGTGTTTCAGCTGCCGAAAACATTTGTTCGAACCTCCCCCATAGCACTTCCCTTTTTTTGTAAATATAAATCATCATTGTCATTCCAAAAACGTCGCTCCTGTTTGCTTCCAACTATGCAACAGATTTATTGATTTTAGAATGAGATACATTATTTATTATTTAATTATCTGGTCTACATTCTTCTCTCTTTATCTCTCTTTCCTTTCCTCCCTCTCTCTCTCTTTCCTTGTCTTTTTTCTGGCCCCTTTTTTGCTGTCTCGCTTACTTTTCTTTTGTGTCTCTGTGGATGCGGTCATGCACATTTTCACCACTTTATACTAACAAAAACGCAAGTGTATTATGTACGTACCTATGTACGTATGTTTGTATGTTTGTATGTATGTATGTATGCGTGTGATGTGCACACATTCGAATTTTCTTTACTCTTTTGTAAAATATGATTATGTGGAATGCCTTGTTCTTTATGTCCTGTCGTTTGAAGTTAACAGAACAAAGGAAAAAACGATAATCAAGCAATTGAGGTCAAAGTTATATGAACTATATATATATAATATATATAAATATATAAATAAAGCCATTAGGATTTGAAATATATTGGGCTTGATTTGCTTCTTTTTTTCTCACCTATCGGATTAATGCACTTTTATACTGAAGACTCGAATGAATGTGTCGAGTCTTTTTTTTTATTTGAATTCTTCATGTCAAATCTATTGGCGGGTGAGTCGATTCTGTGTGGTTCGGTTCTTTTGTAACTTTCTTTGTGATAGATTAATAGGAGAGTGAGTCGATTCATTGTGGTTCGGTTCTTTTGTATCATTCTTTGTGATAGATTTATAGGAGGGTGTGTCGATTCCTTATGGTTCGGTCCTTTTATGACTTTTTGTGATAGAGCTACAGGAGGGTGAGTCTATTCCCTGTGGTTCGGTTCTTTTGTAACAATGTCTTTGAAAATATCTACAGGAAGGTGAGTCGATTCCCCATAGTTCGGTTCTTTTATAACTCGATTCCTTTGTATCAGATATTTTGGAGTATGAGTCGATTCCTTGTGATTCGGCTCTTTTAAGATTCATCTTCCTCCGTGCCACCCCGTCAGTGGTAGCAGGAGGCTAACCCTATCAGCAAACTACAAATAGAAATATTTTTTTTCTTGAAATGTTGGGATGCTTTGAGAACTCCAAAGATGTAATCCTTCGCTGACACCAAGGTGAGCTCCCCTTTTTAAAAATTATTTACATCGCTTTTTTCCTTAGAAACAATAACATTTGCACATTTAGCTGAACAGCTAACACGTTTGCACACTAGCAACGTCTGTGGTGGGAAGAAAGCTAGGCTAAGCTAACTGTAAATTTAGAGTCCTGGCTGGGTTATTAGCTGAAATGAAAATGTATAAAGTGGCTAGCCTGTGGTTTTACCCCTAGTTTTACATACATTTATCAATCAGGCGCGTTTACCATATTTATGTCAGCAGATTTCCTGCTCCGATCCTGTCGAGTGCTAACTAGCTTGCT
The DNA here is from genome assembly GCA_037577295.1 of Ladigesia roloffi. Taxonomy (NCBI): domain Eukaryota; kingdom Metazoa; phylum Chordata; class Actinopteri; order Characiformes; family Alestidae; genus Ladigesia; species Ladigesia roloffi. Next base: position 16,437,775 of record JBBKCR010000128.1, on the reverse strand, counting down.
AGCCTGGTCCCTGTTTTGGTGACAGGTGGCTTCCGCAGCAAAATAACTTAAACGTTCGAGCTCAGGGGCTCATTTTTATAATATTGCTGCCTGTAACATTTTACTTATCTGTTTAATGTTTGTATTTAATACTGATAAAGTAGATGGAGGTGGCTGCACTGAATTATTTGTAACTAGCTGTATTTATTGCTATTACCTAGATTCTAGAAGAATCCGCTAAACACTTCACTTGCTTCGTTAATCATGCCTATTTTTTAGGCTTCTTATTATTTATGCAGGAAATGATTGGTATAATTCATGAAATTGTCCTTTAGTTTAGGCCATGCAATGCTTCCTCCCGCTGAATATAGAAACCAAACCAAATTTCCCTCGTTTTCTCCTGAAAATAACCAAAGTGACACTGATAGCATTTGGGGTGTCAAAAATAGACCTGACATCTCAGATTAAGTGGTTAGCAACGATTATGTTAAACAGTCTATGAAAATTCAGACGTCAAAAGAACGCATTTATCCCTGAGGAAATTGCTTATATTGCAGTAGCACATACGCACAGAAACCGGAGCTTTACAAAATATGTCTAATTTTGTCTAAATAAATCCAGTAAACATCTGAAGAAGATAAGTGGAATAAATACTACAGATAGGTAACTTACGGTTAAGTAAATACATTTTAGCACCAATGGAGTTTAAGAGCTTGTTATGTAATAGAGATCAGTAGCAGATCAATAACATTAGCGTAAGTAGTGATAATTCACTACTGTTCTGCATCATAAGATGTGAAATGATTCAGCACCCGTTTATAAACCTGCACGTGATAATTCACATGGTAAGACCATTTCATATACTGATAACAGAGAGGTTATGACTACATCGAGTTTCAGGGGTTGTAAAAGCTCAAATGTGACGATCGAGATTGTTTCTGCATGTGTGTATCTGAAAACATGCTTAAATCACATATTTGTGGTTGTAAGATATTCGAAGCCTTTGAGTGGAGGACCTAGGTCACTGGGCTGGTCAGTTTGGAATGACACCAGAACGTGGGTCTTTGCAGCCAAAAGATAAGGTTTTCTAGGGAACACCACGGCTGTTAAAGAATATCCTGTTTTGATGTCAAATATAACTGACTTTTTTTTGTTGTATTTAGAAAAATATGACCACCTTGTCTTCATCCCTGCACCCGGGGTCGAACTCAGCATGCAGAGCCTTGCCCGGCGAGGGAAGCCAGGTAAGCTTCATGTGTTATTATGGACAGGGCATATCAAGCTTTCCTAAAGTGGGGGTGTTCTGGGAAGCCAGGTTATGAATACAATTTAATACTGTGTAATCTGATGAAAAAGGGGGTGTTTTATGACCCAAAGCTTGGACTAAATATGAAAAACTTATTTGGTGACGCAGGTCCAGCCCAAGGCGCCCCTCTTGCAGATTCTTCGCGTCGCAGGGGCTCAGGAAGACGTGTTCACTCTGAAGGAGGTACGGGCCTCATGTTTTGGGTCATTTGAAAAAAATATAGACTCATATTGCATGTTATGAGTTGCATGTCAACTTTGTATGGAGTAGGGCTGTGCAATATGGCCTGATATTTACATTAGGTTATATAATCTACATTTAAAACATTTTTTTAAAGGGTAACATAGCAAAGGTTCCATAGCAAAGGCATTGCTGAACGTATTTTTTTTTTTTTTTTTTTAATTCCCTGAACAAATGTAGTATACATAACCAAATCAGAACAGTTTAAGATCAGCTTTTTTTTGCATGGATATGGGAAAGGCTTCCTATCAAAATGCTTTGTGCGCGTGAGTCTTTGTTCATTGTGTCATTTCTCTCTCCCTGGCACTTTAATGACCCTACGTCCCAAAACTTTATTTCACTCACAGTATCTCTTAACGGACAAAAGTTTCGGGACAAAATGCCGTTCAACTATAAGGACGAGCGTCCCAATACTTTTTTCCTTCATTTTACTTTACCGCACAGTACTAGTATGCTGTATTCTTCATTTTCTTGTATTTTGTTATATACACTGAAGTCTTTTTATTGCTGGGTTTATGTGTCAAAAGGATCCTCCTTCATTCGAACAAGACAATTTTCTAATCTCTGAGTGTGTGTGTGTGTGTGCGCGCGCGCGCACGCAGCCTTGTGAGTTTAAGATTACTGTAAACTCTCATCTCCTTATTGCATACAGTAACAGCAAACTGATGTAGGCTGTGTGGATACATATACACGTTTTATTGTATAAAACCATATGATATAATATGGGCCTTTAAAAATGGTCATCATTGCCTCAACTTAACCCCAGCAATTGTCTCCCATTGTTTTCTTCAGGTCATGCACTACCTGGGCCAGTATATTATAGTGAAGGAATTGTATGATAAACAAAGGCAACATATAGTTCACTGTCAAGATGACCCGCTTGGAGAGCTGCTGGAGGTGGAGAGCTTCTCTGTGAAGAACCCGAGGTGATTTTCTCCCCTTTACAGAGTCGTTAACTGGAGTCTAAACAATCGTAACTTATTAGGCTGTTGTCTGTATTTCAGCCCCGTCTACGAGATGCTGAAGAGGAATTTGTTTATTTTGAATTGCTCGGGTAAGTTTCCTGCAGCTGCCAGTCGGTGCCTCCATTATGTTTATTTTAAATGTCTTATAGATTTTTCATTTACATATGTCTGATTAAATCAGAATTTAGATTGTGTAGGCCTGTGTGTATGTTGCAATGCCCTCTGAGACGAGATGTCATTTTGTTTTTCTTGAATGACCAACCTGGCTGTTTGTTTTGGTTCAGGTTCATGTGTGTGTGGGTGTGTGTGTGTGTGGGTGTGTTTGTTTGTTTGGGGCATAAACGACTCTGGAAAAAATTAAGAGAGCACTGCAGAAATGTTCAGTTTCTCAGGTTTTAGCTTTTCTAGCTGTAAGTACTGAACTGAACGGCTTTACCTTAGTGTTTAAGAACTGCTGACAGTATTTCTCCTCTTTTCCAAATAACAATATTGTTCTTTAAAGCTTCTTTTTAAAGGAAACGACCAAAACATCAGAATAAGAGAAATGATGCAGCGTTTACAGAACCGGAATAATCCAGAGAAAA
>JBBKCR010000128.1:16405642-16423028 GCA_037577295.1 Ladigesia roloffi | reverse complement strand
GTGTCTGTGTAATGTGGCGGTCACCACAAACAATTTCCTTCGGGATAAATAAAGTTTTCTGATTCTGATTCTGATTTCCCTCCATTTTTGTATTTTATTATCTTTTTTACACTATTGTACAGTGTCCCTGGGTACCTTGAAAGGCACTTTAAATAAAATTCTTCTTCTTCTTATGTCTGAAAATGAAACCGGACACTACATTGAGGCCTAAATTAATGGGTACATATGGTCACTTGCAGTGAAGTGGCGACTCGCTCTTCCATATTTTATACTATGAATAGCTCTGTTCTATAGGAAATTTGCAGAAATAGCTTTTATAAAGTGATCTGTGCTTCCATATTTTATAACCAAGAGTCCATATCACAGTCCTGACCAAAATTTATCTACCTAATTCTTCCCTTTAGTAGGAAAATGTAAACTTTGCTGATTGTTATAACCCTCCTATAGAGTTCTGAGCATGTCACCTCTGTCGGATCTATGACCCATCTTTGTATATAATGACAAAGTGGAGCCCATGGGACCAGACCTGCCCCAAATCAAAACTGGAACATCAGAGTTGTAGAATTTCCTCTGTATTAGATACTGAGCTCCTCATATCTCCATATTATAAATGCAGCTCCTGCAGCGTATTGCTGTTCTGCACCAAAGTGTTTCCATTATGATACTGGGGAACAAAACTGAAGAAACCACAGGAAATGATTTGGATTTCCGCATCAACTGCTCCGAACATGGGAACTGAGCTTTGAGTAACGATGATGCACAAGATAAGCTGATTAACAGAATGCGCATTAGTTAGCATTACCATGTTTAGTGAACTAACTGTTTAATCAATCTGGGTCACTGATGGAAAAAGGATGCAAACCTCTTGGAGAGTTGTAACTTTGACCATCCAAGCCTTTAAACTTTTTTTTGGTACCGTGGTACCGTCCCTACACACTGCTCCCTGGCGCCCCTCGTTGGTGAATGGGGTAAATGCAGAGAAAGGATTTCTAATAACAGCTACTTCCATTTAAATCCCAGCAATGGAAACACTGTTTAGTTGCTTAAAATTTTACAACAGCAGTTCTGCAGCATGGTCGCAGATAGGAGTCAGGAAAAATCTTGGACGTTACAGAAGGTGGTTTACCTGGAGAGCCCTCCGTGGTCTGCATAACACTATGAAGCCCAAAGCCTAATTTTAGCCCTTAAAAGGACCTTAATTTTGACATTAATATCCCATACAGGAATTAAAAGAAGAAAATTAAGGGAAAAAGTGCCCAGATTAAAGTGATTCAGGGGTAAAACTACTGAATTTTCCTCTTTCATTTAAAAATGTACCCCTTAAATAATAGAACCTCCTGAATTAACGACTTAAATTTAAGATTAAGGGGTTTCACACACGTGCTTTAAATCTAATTTTAAGGTGAAATTAAGGGTTTTCACAAATGAAAATGTTTTTTTTTCAGGGTAAATGAAGGGTTCCGAAAATTTTCAGTACTTTGTCTGTAGTAGCGGTAGCAGTCATCCTTACACGAGTGTCCTACTGTTAGAGCGTGCTGTAGAATTATCCAACAAGTAGCAACAGATCCTAGATAAGAATCAACAGACTAATGCTTGATAACATCTGTGTTAATGAGGCTATTATAAGACAGAGTAACAGTGGCACCTACTAGAATTTACTACAGAAGAATCTACTCTCTCCAAAAAACAAAGAAAAATAGCTTATCAGTTAAATATCATGTTCTCCTGCACCTTTGGAACAATGTTGCACGAGGAGATGAATCAGAAATGTCTGGAAAGAAGGAATGGTTAGTGCCAGAAATGCTTTGGTTGATATTATTTTTATCCTGCTTTTAGATATAAAGCAGGATATTTTGCATACTCTTTAAATCAACACGTCTTCATTCTCTTAAATATAAATGAAGATAGATCAGATTTTGGCCACACATGTAGAAAATCTAGACAATTCTAAATTTCCCAGATATTCTCACAAACTTTAGCAATTTCTTAAAAAATTCTCCAGTGTGTAATTTAAAGTAAACGAATGTTTCTTTACAAGATATTTCTGACAGCTTCCTCAGAAGGGCAAGTGCTGCTAGCATGTGGGAGGGAGCCTCAACACCAGCTAATGTATGGCAAGAACTGACAATGAGAACAAATACTTTTTATAAAAAACGATGTGAGACTGAACAAGCTTTACCGGATTTTGCCAATTAGGTCATGTGAGCTAATGAAGAAGTTGTGTCACCAATTACAAATCCAATTTATTTTAAATGTTGTTAGATCAATTATAGGTGTGTGCCAAGTACAACCTAATGCAAAATGTAATGTAACAGATTTCTGAAGTAATGAAACAGGTCTAAGCTCAGTCATGTCGCTTTCTCTTGTTTCCCATTGCCACATCGACTGCAAATTTCACAGCTACTGGTTGGATGAGAGATGTCTCCTGAGAAAAGCCCAGTTTTGCACCATGAGACTCCACAATCTGTAAAGCTTGCCTGACCTAACAGCAGTTGCTCCAAAGGAGTGAGACACACATCGGGCAGTTCAGCTTCCAGGCAGTCGAGAGACCGCAGACTTTCTTCCTCTCTCTCTCCTTCTCTCATATTAATCACTCTTCCGAATTCGCTGTTTTTTAGGAAATAGGTTCTTCACTTCAGTTGGGGCACACTTGAGGGAACCGGAGGTGAAGAGCACCCTGGGATACTGGAGGGTTGATCATCTGCTGTCGAGAAGGGGAGCATCTCCCGCCTCAGGCTCCTCTCAGCGAGGTTTTAAGGAGCTGAGAGCTATTTTGCAAATCTCCAGAAACTAGAGTAACTCCTTCCTGTGGTGAGTTGGTTTCAGTGGGGCGAAATTAATATTTATGCTCGTTATAATTGGAAGTAGAACTGCTCCAGGTACATCTGTGGTAGCTCTGTGAAATTATGCCCCTTGTGGACTGAAGGCATATTGAGCTCATGAAATATAATGGCAGGAGAGAAATTGTAGCCTAAGACCCTGACTTTGAATAAGCTTAAGAGCTTAGGGTTGATTTTAAGGTTGCTGTTGTTCCGGGTTGCCATATAACCACCACTGAAATCCTCTCCCACCAACACACACACACACCAGGCCGTTTATCAGTCCAAAATGGTTTAATAATACCTCAAAATAGATTTTAACACACAATCATCTAAATTATTTCTGAAAGGGAGGTGGAACACTGAATAGGAAATCGAGGGGGTTGATTTACTGTATGTACAGCTTTTTCGGGGTGATAGAAAATAAACATTAACGAATGATATTAAACATAAAAAACAAAGATGTCTGCATTTAGTTAGAGCAGGAGTTACTGAAACGGGGGGTGCACATCAACCACAAACTGACAAAAACTCAAACAAAGCAGGATTACCATAAATGAGTGTAGAAAAAAGGGGTTTCCCACAGAACTCATAATCCGCTACTCTGCTGTTGGATCCCTTGAGTACCAAGCGAAGCGCCCTCTCTCGCCTCTCTTCGTCAGACCATTCAGTGATGCAAGGTCCTCTGGTCGGTTGGGCATTTAGTGCTGTGCACTGAATACGGATCTAAACAAGCTATTTAGGAAAAAGAGATGATTTTGTATTCACAATTCTCTGATTTGCACAAAGAGCATCTCTAATCCTGCATTTCAACCCCATAAGCAATGTGACAAACCCATTCTTTCTATCGCTTTTCAGAGAGAACAATAAGTTCTTTTTGTTCTTTTTCATTTTTTTTTTTTGAGGATGGTATGTGAAGTGGGATGTCTTCACTCACTGTCCCCAGCATGTTGGCCTGCATTACTGAGATCCTGAAGGTTTCCCAATGCACCTCTCCCACAGTTTCGTTCTGTACTAAACAGAGACGCAGGTACAGACACAGTGGGTCAGGGCTGAATGTCCGTTGATAATTGATCTCTTGTCAGAGCTGCGTTTCATCGTTTTTTTGTGGGTGGGAATGGGGGATGCAGAGAGAGAGGAGATCCACGTCTGAACAGAGACCTGAATAGCTCAGAAGTGTGTTTCTGTCTATGTGTGTGTGTGTGTGTGTGTGTGTGTGTGTGTGTGTATGGCCTCTCTCAGATGTCCGCACGTGTCCGTCTTTAAGAAGAGATCACTCCCGTCACATATACACATTTCTAAGATGAATATATCCCTCGACAGAGCTGGGACTTCCGGTGCTGTGCTCAAATGATCCCATATAACCAAACAAAAAAATTTAAATGCTGAACGTGATTATGCAACATATTAAAAAATACCCTTCTTTGTATCCTTTCAGTGTCAGACGTCATCTTCAATTTCAAATAGGTCATTTTAAAAATAGAAAAATGATGTTTAACTCAGAAATCGCACTACATGTCGGTCTGCTCCCTGTTCCGATCGAAGTTGAGAGCCCTGGAATGTCTTTCACGTAATTTCCGTCACACGTCTGTCAAATCAGTCTCATCCACAGTATGCAAAAATAAATGAGAACTTCATGTCACGTTGCAAGCCTCGGGTCTGTTGCGACGACGGCCTTGCCAGTTTCTTACAAACAGAACTAACAATTGAAAGCTCTCTTATAAGTGGAAACCACCTCAGCTTCCTCCGTGTGCATCTGTATGTGAATACATGAGCAAATGCTTTGATATACATATACGTCTTTTGTCTTTTCCGATAGAAAATAAATAAAAATGAAATTTCTTTAATTACATCACTGTACCTTTGATTGGGAACACTCTCTTAATAATGCAGATCTGAGTACATTTCTGTTTTGTTTTAGGAGACTGTTTTGACCGTCTGAGAGCTGGACTGTGAGTAGCTTTACAAAGCTTGTATGGATTCTGCGGCATGTCCTCTTTGTGCTGTCGAACTCAACAGGCCTCTTTTGTTGGCCCCTGAGTGGCATGGCCCGGCTGAGCACCACTGATCTCCTTCCTAGTGCCCTCTGATGAGGGTTTATCTTTGCACTGTAGCTGTTCTTTCAGAGACACTGCTGGCACCATGAAAGCCTTAGCCTCCCGGGTCAAAATGGTTGTATGGGGTTTCTCAAAGTCTGGCGTCTGTTCTTTCCAGTCGAGTGTTGCTCCGCCTTGACAAGCCCTCGCTGCCAGCAGGAGCAGCAGCGCCGACACTGCCAACAGGACTGCAGGGGTCAGGTCTGAGGAAGGAACCGGCATAATCACCTCTTTAGTCCTGAGATGAATACAGGAGGTGTCCTTCGGTCCCAAATGCAGGCAAACTTTGTAATGGGTTCCGGGTTGGAGGCGAGTCAGATTGAAGCCCCGCGTGCCTGCGAGTATTCGAGTGCTGTGTCTGTGGTGATCCTCCATGCTGCCATTGGCTATCCATGAGAGTCGGGTGGACGGGATGTTACGGCCCACCTGCCAAGTGAGCAGAGCGTAGTGTTCTTTGACGTCTCGTACCTCGAGGCTGTCCTCAGCTTTCTGAGCATTTGTCATGAGAGCCCTGCTTGATCCTTCTACCTTTAGCGTCAAGCTCCTTGTATCAGCCCCCACCAGGTTCTGTGCCACACAAGTGTAGAAACCAGCTTCCTCAGGGGTAACTCCAAGGATCTCCAGGGTGCCCTCTATTAAAACCTGGTAACGTCCAAAGCTGGTGGAGGGAGGTAACCTCAAGCCATTGGGAATGACCCAGTATATGTTTGGCTCAGGTTCTGCCAGGGCTCGGCAGTGCAGGGCGATGCTATCCCCATGTTTGACTTGGATGTATGATGGTAAAGTGCTTGGGGCTATCAAAGGCAGGCAGCTATCGGCCATCTCTCTGAAGGAAACCTCTTTAACCCTCCTGGCTTTTAACTCCGGGGGCTCTGAGCAGAAGGTGGACTGTGGTTCAATGAAACGAACCCGTTTGTCATCATCTGCCCCCACCCAGCGAATAAGGCAGTCGCAGCGGATGGGATTGGTGTGCAGGCTGATTTCTTGTAGGCTCGGCAGGGAGCGCACAGTCTGTCGATGCAGGGCACTCAAGGCATTGCTGTTGAGCATCAGGCTCTCCATACTTGGCAGCTTCTGGAAAGCCTGAGGGTGGATGTATGACAGTCGTGGGTTGTTTGTAATTTCCAGCTTGGTGAGCTCAGGCAGGTTTTCCATCGCTGAGTGCTCAATGGAAACCAGCTCCTCCATGTTGTTCAGGCCGAGCTCCTTCAAGTGAAGCATGTCCCTGAAATCTCCCCTCTGTACCAGCTGGATCGGGTTCTTATTCAGATCTAAAAATTTCAAACCTGGCAGTTTCTGCAGTGCCTCTTTCGGGACTTTGGTCAGATGGTTGTCGTAGAAGCTGATGCTCTCCAAGTTTAGAAGTCCTTCGAGAGCTCTCTCTGAGATCTCCCTCAGGCCCATGCCTGCCAGGACCAAGCTGCGCAAAGATCCAAGAGGTTTGAAGTTGAGGTCTTGGATTATGTCGACTGGATTTCCCCCAATCATGAGGACTTCCAGCTGAGGCAAAGCGTGGAACCAGCGTCTGTCGATTACGACAAGGTGGTTGGAATTGAGATGGAGTCTCAAAAGATTATTTAAACCCTTGAAAGCCCCAGGAGAGATGCTTCTAATCCTGTTATGATTGAGATATAGCTCCTGGAGGCTTGGTAGGCCGAAGAAAGCTGCTTCTGGTAGGTGCCTCAGCTGGTTCTCTTCCAGGTGCAGGCTGAGTAATGCTGGCAGGTCTGTGATTCTCAGGTTATGGGTACTGATGAAACTGTTGTGTGAGAGATCCAACTCAGTCAGATTAGTGAGACCTTGGAGTTCGCTCTGATCCACGGAACTGATGAGATTGCTCTGCAGCCTGAGTGTTTGCGTCTCTGGAGGGAGGGATGTGGGCAGCTGGATGAGGAGGAGATCATTGCAATCAACAGTGGGAGCCTCTCTGTAGACAGACTGGGGCGAGTACCAGGGCTTGATCTGGCAGACACACTGGTGAGGACATGGTACCCTCCATGGCATGGTGTGAATTACCAGAGAGCTAGCGACCCCAAACAGGAGATGAATGTGCACGAAAAATCTTTTAATCACTCTCATTTTCCTTACCAAAGTTAATCCCTTATCACTGAGTACAGGACAGTTCAACCTGTTTCTTCTTTTTCTATTTTTTATTTCAGCCTCTCTCTTATCTGTCCATGTGATAGAGGAGTCCTCAAGTTCACTTGAGTCTTGCAAAAAAGTTGCCTCCAAAATCAACTTGTCTCTGATTCATCTTTGCTCTCTTGTGGATGTGTCAGAATACTTGAAAGAAATGTTCTTGCATGAAAATCCTTGGAGTCTGGCACGCTAGGACGGTTTCTGGTTTTCTCTTTAGTTCATGGATCTCACATCATGGTGCAATCAAGGGGATTTAGGACCACTTCATTTTCACACCTGGAAGAGAGAAAAATTTGGATATTAAAGACAATAGCTCTTGAAAGGTGTTAAAAAACATGATGCATCTGAGTATAACCCTTAATACCTTATGCAGCAAGTCTTTTTTATCCTGAGACGTCTTTTCAGAGAGACATATTTTGTCGTTTTCTTAATTCGTAGGCTTCGAAGACAGTACAGGACCGTCTAAAATTAGATATCTCACTGTGTATCATAACACTTTGCATAATTTGCAGCTTCTACATTTCTCTCTCCCTAAAAGAGAAGCTCCAAATTAGTTCTGGGACATTACAGCCGAATTTGGCTGCATTTCTCATCACCAGAGGAAGATGACTGCTGCAGGAACAGGAGAGAAATGGAGGCTGAAATTTAGTGAGCCTAATTCATGGCTTTAAGATTTTGCTTCTGCAAATAACCAAGGCCTTGGCATTAGTCATCCGTAAGCAGCTTCTTAGGATGGGGGGACAGAGGGCTGGGGTGACATGTTCTTGACTAGATTCATGAGGAAGCAGGACTTGGAGGATAAAATGAAACATAAAAGAAAAGCAGGGTATGCTATAGCCTTTAATTAAACCTTGATGAATAGACTAGCCTCGCAGCCTCATGTTCAGAGTAGCAACGGGCTTTACAGAACTGAATAACTAATGTGAGTAAAACATGTTGCCATTGTATTTTATATTTAGACCGTTTCTTAAAAGGTTTTGTGGATTCAATGTACAAACAATCAGGTCCAAATTAAAACAAACACACCTCATTAAAGGGTCCTGATTGATTTTAAAGAGGTTCTTTGGAGTGAGGCCTTAGAAGAAACACATTATAAAGCAAACAGTTTTTCCATATATCTGGTCTTATCCATCCTTTGATCTCATTTAAAATATTAATTTCTTGTTTCCTGCCACCAAAGTGTAGTACATACCCCTGTAATGGCTTCTGATTTGTAGAAATATATAATTGACCAATAACAGGTTCACCATCCCACCGCCCTGACTGGAATTTTTTTTGGCATTCATCACAATATACAAACGTCTGTGTGGTAACTTTGTTCTGATTCTTTCTGAAAACCTGCTAGAACAATTTGTCAAGAGGCTTCTTCAACACACTGCATCATTTATCCTTTATTAGATATTCAGAAATGTATCTCAGCATCTGATTGGCAAAGAGTCTTTTTTACTCTGATTACTGCATCCATCTCCCTCCCCCTCTTCTACTTGCTCCTGCCTCACTAATCCATCCTTCTGAATGCCCAATTAGTCCTAATGTTCTCCCTGTCTCCATTTTTCAGTCCGCCGGGGATCTACCTGACGGCTCTCAGGCCGTTTGTTCTTCACACACACACACACACACATTCTGGCGTACATGTGTGTGTGTGCAGCTCTGGCGTTTTCCCCGTCCGCCCATCAGAGTGCGTGCTCTGCCTCAGAGCTCGTTTACAAAGTGTCAGCTTCTCAGTGGCGTCTCCGGCAGAAACCTGGCCCCCGCGATGCGCCGCTGCCCGGCTGGGCCCGGGAAGTGCTGCGTTCTGCCGATTTGCCACCCGCGTCCTAATGAGTCTTGAGGCTGCCGTGAGCGCCTTTAATGCAAAGCGAATGGAGATGTTTGTGTGTGGGCCCCCCATCTCCCATCGCCCACCCCCTTCAACTCTGCATTGTGAATTATGCATTCGCTGCCTTCGCCTACTAATCTGCCTTCCATCTCATTTTGGCCACAGCAAAATGGACAAGAAAATGCTCTCTGTCAAAGTGTATGTGGAGCTGAGGGGCGGTTGTGGGGAGGGATTTGGGGGTGAGTGGGGGGGATAGCTCCTTTATGGAAGGAGGCCTCAAAGAGGAGTTTCTCTGTTTGTTCTAATTGCCAATTGTTAGGTTCCACAGCTAGTCCTTAACAAGTGCTGCTCTCTTATTTCATTTCCACTGCACTGGTGCTGGTGCTCGGCCAGTGCTGAACTGGGAAGCATTCAGAACCAACCGAAAACCCACCCGCATTTACAATAGACCTGCATGGGCAACCGCAAGATCACAGGCCCCGCCCACTAAACAGTTCGTACTAACAGTTCTTCCCTTATTTCTTTAAACACTTTCTTCTATCTTAGCACACTTTTAAATTTCTGTTGAATCTCTGTGTACATACATATCACTAAAAGAGCTTAAATTTAATCGGTTTCTCTTCTAAAGCTACCTATCATTCCACCCACCACTCCTGACGTCGAGGGTTCTCGGTACTACTGGACCAGCAAAGTTTAGGGGCCGAATTGGTGCTTGTTTTAGGGCACCAAATTGTTTTCTGTGGAAAAGCGTGGCACTTGTTCCAAAATTGGGAACTGGCAAGGGACCCAGAGCAGTGGAGAAGGGGTACTAGTCATCTCTGGATAAATCTCTTCTCACCCACTGCCAACCATAATGGCATTATAATGGCTCCATGGCTGAAGCCTGTATCTAGGCCAGCATGTGTGTTTTTACTGCTCTAGATACTCCAGAATTCAGCGATGGTTTGAGGAAATGGCCTCAAGAAACGTCAAGGTGTGTGTCAGCTCCTCGCTTTTGGGTTTGTGGCTCTGTAGAACTTTACCCCTAACTTTTATCTCTCTATCGCTCCACTCACCAGAGACTTGTTCAGTTAATGAGAGAATAATGCATGAGATCAAAGAATGCTCCAGTGTTTTTCTACCCAGCATCAACAACTGAAACACATCTGTTTATAACATACTGTTAAATACCCTTGGTAGTAATAGAACTTTACTGAAAACACACTTTAGGAACCTTTTTTGGGCTTTTTTTGGTAGAGCTTTGTCACAAACCATAGCAAAGGAAATGTATATTTTAATAGTCGAACAAGAGGCTTCTTCTTTCCACAGTAAAGACATGATCCAGTAGAAATTCCAGCCACATTTGCATGCACTCATGGAGATGATTTGTGTTTGATATGCCTTTGACATATATCTGTCTGTGTATCAGTCCTGTGAGACACCTGGCTCTGTGTGGAGACCCCCCGTGGGGGTGTTGTGAAGAATCATATTGAAAATATTTGGAAAAAACATCTAAAAGGTTATTTTACCGAAGAAGGAGAAAGCATTCTCAACTTTTACTGGAAGTTTATGTTTAATGTATGTTTGTTTCTCCTGGACTATTCATTATGAAATGTTTAGAGGACGTGTGAGGATCGCGGAGTTTTCTGATTGTTACATTTTTTTCCAAAAGCCACTATGAAACCAAAATAAATCTTAATTTTACAAATTGACCCACACAGGAAATTAAGGACAAATAAGGGTAAAGGTGCACAGGTTAAGGTGATTAAGGGGTAAAACTACTGAATAGTCCTCCTACTTCTTTATATTTGCCCTTTAAATGATAAAACCTTCCGAATTAACACCTTCAGTTTAAGATTTTGGGGTTTTTACACTCATGCCTTAAGGTAAAACTAAGGGGGTTCATGAAATTACGGCCACTTAATTAGAATGAAAGTGTTTGTTGTATTTTTAAGGGTAAATTAAGGTTAAGCACTTTTTAAGTACCTCATGAATGGTAGTGAGTGAGAACATATAACTATCTGAGCTGGATTTGAGAAAATAGGTCCCAGTTTGTGCGAGACATGTGAGAGAGAGCTGGGCCACAGTTCTCCGAGCTGTGAGAGAGATGGAGAGAATAAAAGATTTTCATGGGAGATTATCACTGACGGCCACTGTGGCTCTGGAGCGGCATAATAGCCAGCCTTCTGTTCATAATAAGCTTCTTTTGTCAACAATAACATGTGCGAACTGGTACATTCTCTCCTAGCAGACAGAAGAGTACAATGGAGAGATGGATGATTACAGGCCTTACACTATGAGCCAACTGGAGATCAAATAATGCTCCAAAGTTTCAAAGTAGCGGCTGCCTGTGGTTACCTTGTCCTGTGCATAATGCGGTGACAGGGATAGTGCCAGAGGTAAAGAGGCAGAGTGTTACTGCATTGCGTTTTTATTCACAGCGGATGAAGCCGCGGCGGTGTAATTCATCACGCGAGGCGGTGGGGTTATAAAGTGGCCGTTCTTCACACTGACATTAAGAACCCTTCATTTTCCAATCTGAAGCACTTAGCTATTGATATCCTTTAAAGAAAAAAGTGTTTGTATTTATACGCATGCCTCGAGTTGCAGATCAAGAGGGATCAGCTGAATTCTCCTCTGTCAGTTTACAAACCTCACACCCATGTCACAGTCCCTGATCGGAGAGTCATCGCCGGGCAAATCCTCTACATCGGTGTGACTCAGGACCAGGGATAGGCAAACTATGGCCCGTTTGTCTTTATAATAACCCCAAATCTTATCTGTGTCTTGGGCCGGGTAGTAGCAGGGTGGGGCCGGGGGCAGGAGCGCAGTATGTTTCTCAAATTAGGTTTGCATTTGTGCTGTAAATATCACAAACGCCAATGCGTACAGGCGTCCCACTTACAGTGGTGGGAATTCAGCTCTTCTGGCACGGCTCCCAAAGAAGAGTCGGCTCCCAAACGGCTCTTAATTTATCATCATCTCATATTTTGGACTAACTTGGGCAAATAAGTCGTCAAGTCAAGTAGGTTTTTATTGTCATTACTACCATATACACAGTACATAGTAAAAACTAAACAGCGTTCCTCCAGAACCATGGTGCAACGCAAGAGCAGAACAGAACAGAACCAAACAGAACACAACAGAACAGAACACCAAACAGGTCAGAACACAAGAGCAACAACACAACTCAACAAGACAAGACACTGCAAACTGACAATGGCAAATATTAATGCTTTGTGTGTTGATAAACCCTTATATTGTTTTACAGTTTATTTTTATAGCGATTTATGGATTTAATATTTTTATTGTTGTCTGTTTTGTTTTCTTATTCTGATGTTTGTGATTGACAGTTCAGGCTCACACTGAGAGTTTTCTGCCATGACTGCCTTTAACAAATCTGAATTAAATCTACAAAATAAAATTAGTTATTAATAGAATTATTTTCCTGTTCGACATACACCACAATTAATACATTTACAAAATAAATAATAAAATAAATATTTTTGGAATGTGAAAAAAGTAATATTGAGCAGAATTTAGTTAAATGTATCGTCGGTTCGACGATTTCATGTGGCCCTGGTCTGGACTCACTGCAGAGAGAGGAGGGAAATGGACTTGTTTACAATTTTGAATACAAACGTCCAAGTGTCTTTAAATTATAAGGGATTAATTCACAGTGCACACAACTGAAACGACCGCCCAGGTCAATTCAGACACATTTTCTTCCCCGTGATTGCTGAAGGACGACCTTGCGTCGTCTTTGTTTCTCTTATTTAATTATTAAGCGATTTATCCATGCCAATAGCTCTAAATAAAACCTATAGCTCCTTTTCTATATTTCATGAAACCCTTCTTCAACAGGCTGCTCTCCAGCAGGAGTAAAAAACCTATAGGGTGATTAATGTTTTATTGGGCGGCTGAACTGACAGGTATTCATTTTTAATGAAGAGTGACTTGGGGTTGTTAAATAAAAGGGAATATTTGAATCGATGTGGAATCCATATATTGTTATGGTATGGAAGGTTGTTAGCGGACCACTGTCTGCACTGCCCTCGATAAAATAATGTGTTTTGGCAAGCGGCCAGGGGTTAGAAATTAGAGCTGCCAAACGATAAAACAAAAAAAATATTACAAGTTTATCTTGATAAATCATATTTGTTTTCTTTCCCAAATTAGATATTTTCCATTCAAGAGTGATTTGCTTTTGCGAGAGGAAGAATAAGCTTTATCACATTATTCAATAAATCTCAATGCATCTGAAGATTTTTGTTGATTTTTGAAGAGTTTCTGATTTATGGACGTTTATCCTGTGTGTATATATTTAACACAGTCACTGGATCTTGCCCCTCTTGCTGTTGTTCCCACAGCTCTTACGTTATATATTTGTTTTCTGTGAGTACCGGCCAGCATGCAGGTAAAAGCTCTTTTCTCCAGGATCAATAACGTTTTCGGATTCGGATTCGGATTAAAAATTGTACTCTGTCATCACAACAGCCTACAAGTAGTTGGGTCATGCCATTAAAAGTGTGCTGAGAGCGTTAATATTATTTTTTTAATGCATTTACAGCATGTTATTATGGTGTTAATGACACACTAATAGTGTGTAAATAATGCACAAGTGAGGTACAGGATATAAATGTGTTAATTATGTAAGCCCTAATTGAAATAGGTTGGAGAAATACATTTACATTAAATTTGCTTTGAGTTTACAGTGTTAATGTCAAACAGTGGCAAACGGTTAAAAACACTCAAATTAATGAATGAAAGAGCTGAAATGTAAAATAATGTAAATAATGAGTGACGTTTAGACCAATGTGTGCATGATATAGGGTGGGATTTCTAATTGTTTATGTTATGATACTGTATGATATGAGATTATGATAAAATATATTTTATTTTATATTATAATATAATATAATATGGAAGAACTGCTTGCGGAGTTTCAGGCCAGTTCTTATCCTCAAATTGGCATAATATTGTTTGTATTAAACGAACAAAATAAAAAGTAGTACAGTAATGTCAAACATTTTGAATCTCAGTGTGCCCAAAGGCCTGACACACACTGTACCAGCACCTATCAGCAGTATGACTGGTCACCATGGGTGCCAAAACAATGAAGGCACAAAAATATCATTGACATTTAGGTTTTAAAACTGGTCTTGTGCTTTTAAATCATGACTATGCTCTAAATATATTGATGTGGTGGGGCATCTATCTGCGGCAGAATGAAGAGAGCAAAAAAGTTGTCTGGTGTTCATGGTAGAAAGAGGACATGCTAGGGGATAGTGCAAAAAATGTTGATGTGGGTGAAAGACAGCAAAATGTATGAACTATGATGTAAACAAATATTACTTATGTGCAAGTGTGCACCCCTGGGTAAAGTTATATAAATAAATAAAAAAACATACAAATAGTCGCTTGCCTAAAATATCTTTTTTGCTAATATATCCACTCTGTCAGGCTAAATGCTAAAGCTAACCACTAACGGCTAAACACAGGCATGTTTCTTCATAATGCTGAGATATCAACCTACTTTGGGGATTTTTTCTGTTTGATGTAAATTATATGATTTTTTTCAATACAAAATGTCGTTTTACAGCGTAGCCTATACTAAACATGCACTTATAAACTCAACATTAAAACAGCTCCCTGCTATGTATAAAATCAACAGCCAAAAAATCTAGTCTAGCGAAATTAGATAACTGGTGAAACTGAGCTATGCCAATTGAATGTACTATTTTTGCAGTGCATGGAGATTTGTTACACAGTGATAGTATCATAACAACATACAAGATTCATGTTGCTTTTTCCTATTTGATGGATTTTATCTCTCCAGACTGTCCAGCTTCTCCTCTCCTGTTCTCACTTGGCTGTGACTCCTCGGAATTATTCTATAGGTGGTTTTCCACTGACAGTTTAGTTTGAACTCATGTCTGACCAAATGCCCCAAAGTGAACCGTCTCCCTCAGAGGTAGTGGAGGGGTTGGAAAGCCCCCACAGGTTCCTTAAGGTGAAGATGGTACAATACCTTACTGTGTAAGATGGCCATGAACCTGGACATGCAGGTGTCTTTTGGTGGTTTTCCACTGACTGGTGCCAGCTGGGTTCGGTTTGACTCTACTCACTTTTTGTGCTTTTCCATCACTAAAATCTGGAATCATGTACCTGGTACTATTCCTGTGGGTAGTTTTCCACTGCCTGGTACCGGCTCTGTTCGGCATGGCTCTGTTTGGTTTCCACTACAACTGGTTGCATTAGCGACTAAACTATAAACATTCTGAGAAGCAGCGCGAACGGAGCTGAGGTAAAAAACTTGACATCATTACAGTCTTCAGAATGGGTGAAATCAGAGGAGTTTTATTTCTTACCCTTGGTTTGTGGCTGTTTGCGGAGACAGCTGTCTTCCCAGATGAGGATTAAAGAGGCATGGCAGCGGAGTGCTGAGTAAAAACCACAGTGACGCAACAATAGCATCCATCAATCAGTAACCTACAATATATACGCATCATCATATAGTACCGGTTCAGCAGGCTCGGAACCTCAGCCAAGGTAGTTCCAAAAACAGAACCGGGTACCAGGTACCAGATTTTAGTGATGGAAAAGCAAAAAAAGTGAGAAGAGTTGAACCGAACCCAGCTGGTACCAGTCAGTGGAAAACCACCTTATGAAGACCTCTACTGGTGGGTGGTGCACTGCTCCTGTCTCTCTTATGTTTACGGCATTTAGCAGATGCTCTTATCCAGAGTGACGCACATCAGTGCTTAAGTAGTCTACGTCTGTTCTTTATACCTGTAAAGCCACTCTCATTCTTCACCACTCTGCTCTCCAGGCTCTTGTCTGAACCGAGTGCTCGAACTGAATCCACTCGCCATGACTTTACACAGGGAGCGCCGCTGGTGGCCTGTATCGACTGGGCCTCCACTAATAGCGCAGACGTGCTGTATTTTACTGCTATATTTAGAGGAGCTCTTTTCCCCCTCCCTGGTGTATAATTTCTCATAATCCTTGTTTTTGTGGCCCTTTATTTTTATATACCTAATAATTATAATAGGAAAACTGTCTAGTAATTACAAGGAATGTCTTAGAAGCATTCACTGATGGATGTGGTATCTAATAAAATCCATTGAGTGTGCAGGTGGGTAAATATGAAAATAGGATGGCAATGTGTTCAAAATCTACCAGTCATGCACCAGTTCATACACTCAGAAAAAATTATTCATGGCGGAGTTTATTGTTAGGTATTTGCGTATTTTATTTTATTTAAAAAATAAAAAATATATATTTTATTTCTCCAAATGCCTTAAAATCAGCACAAATCTGTTAATTGTGAAAACAATGAAATGTAATCAGTTAGCTTTGGATCAAGCAAGATTCATTTAGTTTGACGGTTTATTTAAAGATTTATAGGTAAATCTGCCGCTGTTCGTTCAAATCGCACTGCATTTAATTGGTATTATTACATAAATCTCATTCTTATTGGTTTCATTTACATGTGACTGACAAATACGCTGCACACAAAGTGTATTGGCCTGTTTCTGCTAAATCCAATTCATTCAAATTGATGCAATTTTTGTGATGTCACCAGAACCACACTAATATTTTGAAATCTGCAGGCCTCTGAATGTATCGTTCATTCATGTTGAGATTCTGAGGAGAGTTACAGCCCGCTCTGCTTGAACGGCACCATATTCAGAAATGCCAGGTAAGTCTGAGACTCTGTACTTACATAATCAACTCAAAGTATGGAACAAGAGCTGCATTGTTGCTTGTTAAAGAGTAATTATTGCATTGTAGTGTTTTGTTTATACTGTACCCTGTTAGTCACCATGCAAAATGTTATTTATATTTGCCAGGCATTATTTATTATCACACCTTTAGCTATAAAACCCTAATTTATTTCGCCCTTTATTTTGGGAGTATTTGTTGTTAATTGTTTTTTTTTATATCCAAACACATTCACCCACACAGACAGTGAATGCAAACTTATGCATATGCAAGCTGATTTGAAGCCAGAGGTGGGATTCCTCCCAGACGATGTGAACCCTTGAGACAGAGAGGAAAAGCATTTGAATAACGGCAAGGTAACAACACCTGAAGCTCTAACAGAGTTAAATGAATATTCCACGCCTATCAAAGGAGGTCAGCGTGAAACCTGCAGGCTTCACTGAAGCTCCTGGTGGACGTAGCTGATGTCACTTTGATGTGGATCTATACTGACAAAGCAGGGTTGAACCTCATCTGCCATTTCTGAAGGTTTCCTGCTGATTAGCTGCGCTCGTCTGAGTCGGGAAACAAGTGAGTTCGGGGGCGTCAGTAACATTTTCAAAGTGAGGGGGACGCATCGGCCTACATGTGGGGACGGGGTTGCTGCATGCATGCAAAATCTCGTCCTTTTAGGAGGTGGGAGTGTTTGGAAACCCCTGTTGAATCTTGAATCTTTGGTGAAAGAATCCGCTCCACTTAATGTATAGAAGAACACACACCACTGGAAATCCGCTCCGGGTTTTCCTCCAACTCCCCACATGCAGGTG
>JBBKCR010000128.1:16298084-16311764 GCA_037577295.1 Ladigesia roloffi | reverse complement strand
ATATATATATATAAAGAGAGATTTTTTGTCTATAAAAAACATATTATAATCCATTTTATATACAGAAAGAGACACTGATTAATACCTTGCATAACCGGAAGGGATGGGGGGACCTTACATCGTTATTTTCCATCAACACACCCAAAGAAGTAGACTAGAACTGACGGACTAGGGGCAAAGAACACCAGTTGAAAACGACCAGCACAATGACTAAATAACTTGGGGTTACTAGGAAGTGACCAAAGTGACAAGATATCTCCTTCAAGAGCAGCTACGCAGCGAATGCGCTCAGTAGTCCAAAGTTCGGTTTTCCCCCCATATTGCACCGTTTCCACGAAAGAAGCCCTGGTTTCGCTCGGGAGCGAGGGGAAAGACACGGAGCCTCCTAAAGTTTCTCTTCCCAGAATTTGGCATATCACTCTCGAAAGGCCGCAAGCATGTGTCCATACAGGTAGTGGGAATGCACTGTCGGGACAGAGAAGAACACAGAGAGGAATGAGGACTATTACCTTCAGTAATACAGGCATGGCTGAGGACTAATGCAAGCAAATGTAACCCAGTTAAAAATCCTATTCATGTCTTTTGCTGCAAGGATCCGTTTAGCAGTGTGAGCAGATTAGGAAATCTAGCCTTAGTACAGTCACAGAAATGGTTTTCAGAAATTAAAGGGCACTTATGCATTTTATATTTCTCGTTAAATATTTGCGGGCCACGACTTGTGATGGGTATAGTTATGGTTTTAATGGTATTACTACTTCTATCGATACCGCTTATCGATTCGGTACATTATGGGTACTCTTATCGGTACTTCCATTCTGTTTTTTAATTAAAAACTAATTGAGAACAGAATAACAACAAATTAACCCTGATTCTAACCCGAATATAAAAAAGTGATCTCTCCTTTATAATTTATTATTTATCTTTATTATTATTTTTATTATTATTATTATTATTATTATTATTATTATTATTATTATTATTATTATTATTATTATTACTATTTGTAAATGCAGCACTATTTTAGTTTATTGTTTAATATTTATTTAGGCTACTGCATAAAATACTCTAAATATTTAGCCTATATGTAACTGAATGTATTTATAAAATTATTAACACTGATTTAGAGCCCTTGGCTGGATGTTTTAATACATTTCTCGTGTTTTGATCATTGCCCGTGTTCCCATGGGTGAAATGTAGCCGTACTTTGGGTCGTTTGGCTCTCTCCACCATCGTCACTCCATAAGCGTGAGCTCTCTCCTGTCCTCTTTTTTAATTTCTCCAGTACCGACACCAGAACTGTTAGCGTTAAAGCTTATCGATACTTCGGCCGTTTATAATTAAGAACCGGGTATCGGTACCCATCCCAAGCTACGACGGTCTCGATTTACGTTGTTTTGAGTTTACGATGCTCCGTAACATCACTGGTTTGGTTGCAAGCGGAAGACACAGAATTCTTCATTTTTATCTGTAACTACAGGACAGTGTATTTTTGTAGCTCAGTTTGGTTTTCGTGCTGTAGATTATAATTTCACTGTCTCAGGACCAGTAACTCTATAGCCTGGGGATATTATATAGGCTCGTTTCAGGTCGATATGTTTTATGCGCATCTCGGCGCATCATTGACGAGTGGCTCAAATTCCCGGACCAATCCCTGAGGCTCGTATTCCCAGGGGGCGGGGCCAGGTGTGTCCGAGGGCGGCACAGTGCCCCCATGTCCGCCCATGACGAAGATAAGCAAGATGAAGAATGCGATTAATGTTTTTTCTTGGTAGCTGCAGTATATATATCGTGTATATTTGTACCGGCCGGTAGGAGATGGAATGTTGTTCCTGCACTGTTCAGTAAAACAGCAGAAGCAGCAGAATGTGTGTGTTACTGATACTTATGTGTACTTAAAGGGAGCCGTGTCACACACACTGTTCAAAAAATAAAACCATGTTTTGTCTATGTTACCCTAACGTAAAAACAAATTCTGTGTAGAAATCTCATATTACAGCGAGAGACACATGCGGCTTATAATCCGGTGCGGCTTGTACAAGTACAGAATTAATTTTCTTTCTAGAACTTGAGCATGCGGCTTTTAATCAGTTGCGCTCTGTAGACTGGAATTTACGGTATTTCAATGGGATATTTCCAATGATACTTTCAACTGCCTGTTTGGATTATGGCCTTGCCCTTTGAAGATAAACCTCAAAAGAAACACAGTGAAACCAGTTATCAGGATGAAACCTCTCCGAGCCGCTTACCTGGTAGCGTGAGTGCAGTTAGTAACGCGTTAGCAGGAGTAAGTCCTGATGACAGAGGGGTCGAGTCTCTGCGGGGGTGGGGGTCCAGCTATGGCACCACGGGGACAGAAGGAAGACAACATGCAAGCATAAGAGAGCGAGCAGGCAGGAAGAAGACCCCGTATAACTCAGGGATAGTGTTAGTACCTCTGAATTTCTGAATTCTACTGATCCCACTCAACCCCCAGGCTGGACTACTGAACTACCAAAATCAGTTAGTTATATAAAAGTAGTGCTATAGATACATAAGTATGCTTAAAAATACTTAAAATTGTGTGACTGGTTAGTATGGTTGGAGTGTTTATGCTTTCACCTTAACTGTGAATTAAATTTTTATGAAAAAATGTAACCTAGCGAGAAGGCAGCACTGGCTGTGAAGTGACCCACTCAATTCAACTCAATACAATTTAATGTATATAATGTTTTCATAACCAGGTTGTCACAAAGCAGCTTTACAGAGTCCAGCTCTGAGCCCCTAGTGAGGAAGCCAAAGGCGCCCGAGGCAAAGAAAAACTCCCTCAGCTGGAGGAAGAAACCTCAGGAGGAACCAAGACCCAAAAGGGGAACCCGTCCTCCTCAGGTCGACCCGATTAGAAAGAAAAAACAATCATTTTGGGGATAAATAACAAGAGAAGGCCTTGATGAACAAGACTATAGACAGATAGGCCCTCTATTGCTAACAGTGTTGGTTTCACTCAGACTCTACCAGTCGCCAACAATGGACTGCCGGCATGGAGAATGACATTTCACTCACTGGAGAATGACTGGCAGTCAATGCCAGCCCGAGTTAAGCATCCCTATCTTATTACTACTCACAGGCTGTGTGTGAAAATCCCCATACTCATGCTGCCGACACATTTAACATGAATAATTAGTTCACCAGCGCTGCTGAATCTTGAATCTTTGGAGAAAGAATCCACTCCACTAAACCGATAGAAGAACACACACCACTGGAAATCCCAGCAGCCTGTCTCTGCACTGACCATTCTCTTCACCTGCATGTGGGGAGTTGGTGGAAAACCCGGAACGGATTTCCTGCGGTGTGTGTTCTTCTATCCATTAAGTTAAGGGTGGGCAAACTACGGCCCACGGGCCACGTCCGGCCCGTTGGTCTCTTTAATCCGGCCCGCTGAAGATAGGTGTCTCCCACAGGTCTGGGACTTAAGCCGGTTCTCTCGGCTCCAAAATGGCTATTTATTTTATTATTATCTCATATTTTAGCCAAACTTGGCGAATTTGAATGTTTTGTGTGTTGATAAAACCCTTTGTTGCTTTACAGTTGCTACTAGATTGGTTTACAGTTCTCAAATTGTTACTTGTCATGTCGGTCTTTAATAAATCTTAATCTAAATCTAAAAAATTACTTTTATAGGACTATTATCCTTTTCGACCTACACCACAATTAATACATTTACATAAATATTTACTGAATATTCTTGTACTTCTTATTATCAGTTGCAGCTCAACAAAATATATAATTTACTGCTTTTTGCATTGGGAGAAAATTAACATTGAGCAGAATTAAGTTTATGTTATTTTGCGCACCAACACATTTAATTTTCATGTGGCACCCAGAAAGAAATTAATTGCCCAGCATTGCATTAAGTGGAGGGGATTCTTTCGCGAAATATTCAAGATTCAAGATTCAACAGGGGTTTCCAAACATCCCCACCCCCTAAAAGGGCCAGATTTGCACACGCCGCAACCCCGCCCCGCCCAAACCACGCCTCCTGCCCCCACACGTCTCCCTCACATTATAAATGCTTCTGACGCCCTTGCCTTAATTCCATGTTGCTCCAGGTAGGCTGCCCCCTGTAGGTAGAGAATGGAAGCTGCTTAATGTTGTGCTTGCTGCTGTGGACCGCAGACTCTCAAACTCCTCCTAAAATGTCTACTAACTCTGACTGCACCTACTCATATACTGCTATCTGTTCAGCAGTGACTAAGTGCCGCATCTTCTCAGGGACATCCCTTTCACTCCTCCTCAATCTTTGGCTTGACCAGAGGAGGGTGGGTTCTTCTTTTGAGTCTTGACTCCTCCTGACGGTTCATCCTCCACTTTTAGAGAGTCAAGCCCACCAGGGGCTCGGACCCAGACTCTGTAAAGCTGCTTTGTGACACATTTGTGGTAAAATTTCCATACAAATAAAACTGAATTGCACTGAACTCTGGAATGGTGGTGGGGCTCAGATGCAGGCTGGCCCACACACAGGCGGGATGAGATTTGAGTGGGTTTGCCAAGGTACACACTGGCCACAGTCAGTCCACAATCAGTCAGTGCTGCCATGTTTGCTTCTGATGGCTGGGAATGTAACCAACCCAAATCTGAAACTTTTATACTGAAGGGGAAAGTGACCCTATATTACATGCTGGAAAAGGTAACAACCCCCTATACGAAAAATAGTGGGTAAACTAGTTTAGCTGGTTAGGGTGGTCTATTATTATTAACCCATTAAAAAATAAAATTTACACTAGCTAACAGGTTGAAGAATTATTACTGATGTGAAGTATCTTGACCAATGATTATTCTAACTAGAATAAATCTCACTGGATCAATTACAAGCATTTAAACAATCAGGAGTGTATTGCATCAGAGTGGAAGCTTCTTCCAGCCTGGGGTTTGATCTGGTGGCTACATGTTTAATCTACTGAACAGTACTGGAGACATTTTAGTGTAGATAAGTTGAGGAAGGTTATAATCTTAGCACTATGCAGCAAAGCAAAATATTAAGCCATTCCCAAGATGCTCAAAGCATGTCAGTGTAATTGTATCACTATGAAACCAAAATGCCTTAATTTAACCCCTTAAAATGACCTTAATTTTAACCTTAATTTCCCCTATACCATAAACAAAGGAAAATTAATATAAAAAGTGCCTATAAAAAGTGTCAGTTTCATAAATCAACAGCCACTTAATTCAGATGAATGGTTTGGTGTATTTTCAGAGGTAAATTAAAGCAGGGTTAAGCAGATTTTAAGTACATAGTTTTTGGTAGTGCAGGTTATGCACTGCATAGTCAAATAAAAAATTCAAATATTATTTGTCACGTACAGTCATACACAGTACGATATGCAGTGAAATGTTTGTACGACTGCCAGTGACCTTAAAGAACAATGTAATAAAATAAAATAAAGTAATAAATAAATAAATAAATAAAAACTATATATAAGGAATAGATATTAATAAAAAGAAATGAAATACAGAGAAAAAAAAGTGTAACTAGTAAAATAAACAAACTGTACAAATAAGGGCATAAAAAAAATATTACAAAGATATAGAAATATAGAGATATAGGGGGGGAAAAATATATATATACAATTTTTAAAATGTTTTAGAGTGATGTTTAAATGTTTTAAAGTGGCAAAGTGTCATGTCAAAGTTAATCTTTTTAACTTTGACACCATGCGAGACAGAATCATGTAAACCAGCGACAAAGAAGAGCTCTTTCCAACCCCAGAGCGCTGAACTACCTTCGGGTTGCAGCTGTTTCTTGGGCACAACAGCCATGGAGGAGGGAATGGACATGGTGGTGAGGCGGAAGCCCGCTGGTAGGGTCTCTATGGAGCCCGGCATCATGCCCAGGCCCTGGCCCTCCCGCGGCCTGAAGCGCTTCCTCCACGACGGGGACCTCCGGAATGACTTGTCATCGCACTGTCGGAAAGATTTACAAACGAGTGAAGATACGACACTGTCGGTGATGACTTCAGAGCAACAGATGCAGTACTGGGCCCGGTTTCTCGATACCGAACACTCTTAGTGCGCTAAGAAGATTTTCTAAGATATATCTTACCTAAGTTGTTTACATTTCCAAGTGTGTTGCTTGAACTGTCCCTTAGGGGGCTTCTTAATTCGCTGCCTTGTAACAAGAAACATCGATTGCTCGGGAATTGAATGCATGACAACGTTAAGAAAGACATCACAATCTAAGCAGATCGGCCTAGTGTTTATTATGATGGGTTTGTTATCAATGACATGGAGTAGCCGGATAGTCTAGTGGTGCGGGTGTTGGCCTTGCGATCAGAAGATGGGAGTTCGAATCCCGTCTGCAGCTCTACAGTTTTGTAATTACAAAACAAAGGTAGTCTGGAGTAAATATACGTGCAAAAACTATGTATATTTTGTTTTTGAGAAACAAAATTGGTCGTAAAATCTACTTGGGTGTTGTTGACTTAACAATTCATACTATTAAGTAAACTTTACTCGAGGAATTTATTAGTAAATATTACAATTAATTTCTGCGTGGAAATTGTTACCAAGCTTTTTTTAAGTAAATGTCAGCCAGACCTAGTGACGGACAGAGAGAGAGAGAGAGAGAGAGAGAGAAAAGATAGAGAAGATGGCAGAGAAGAAGCCACATAAAAAGAGAGCACCAAGCTTCTCATCTGAAGAACTTGAAAGTTTGAATGTGAATGTCAATAAGACAAGACTCTTCTCCTGCATTAGACACAAAATCCATAACAGCACTAAAAAAAGAAAAATAGAGTGACATAGCCAAAAAGTTCAGGTGTAGACAGAAACTGGCAGGATGTACAGAAAAAATGGCCCGATTTTTCCAGCAATGCCAAAGCCTGACACCTGCAGCCAGTGGCGGTTCTAGACCAAAATTACCAGGGGGCCGGGGGAGGGGGCAGGTTGCAGTGCTTTAGGTAGTCCTTCTAGAACTCACTCTTCAAACGCATGTCATGATGAGAAATTATACTCAAATATATGGCTGTTCAGGGCAGGGCCACCCCCCCGGCCCCCGTGTAGAACCTAATAGGCCTGCAGCACCCTCCTCTCCTGGCAGCACCGAGCCTGAAGACCTCAGTACTCCACCGTTTCCAGAACTTGGTAGGAACTGGTCAAATTCTTAAAGATGTCTGGTCTATATTCCATCATTGATCCAACATTAATAACGTGCCATTATTTAATTGCCTACACTGCTGATTTCTAAAGACTGCTGCTCAGTGGCGCTCACTAGCGGACCAACCTTACGAACGTGGGACGTACGTAAGATATACTTAGTGTACGAACGTTTCGAGAACCAGCCCATAAAGTTAAGAGAGTGGTTAAGGTGAAAATAAGACCTACTTAGCGATAAGAAGCGTTCGAGAAACCGGGCCCTGGACATTAACCTGATCTCTGTAATGCGCTGCAGTCAGAGCCTTTATTTTCACTCCACTTCAAAACTCATTATTGTAAAGTGGATCCTTATAGTCCTTATGGTTCCTTATATTGAAGAGTGTGAAACTCTTTCACTGCATTTATCACTTTTAACCCAGTCACCCATTCAAGTGAAACAGGGGCAGCCACCAACAGGGCGGCGCCTGGGAGGCAGTGTCTGGGGACAGTACATTACTCAAAGTACGTAGATAGTTTATATTGCGAAAACACTTTCCAAAGACGTCTGACTTTTACACATTTTGCTAGTGTGTGAGTTAAATTTCTGGTGCTCAAGTGACCGAGATGTAACACGAGATAATTGGTTTGCTGTCATAAAAAAAGCCTATTTTTATACTGTAAACAATAAATATGCTCCCAAAGCTATTTAATTTCATTTTAAACTCAGACGGCCTGGGGGTTGGGGACCCCTGCTCTAAAGTATCTGAGACAAGTTTTTTGCATAAAACGGTCGAGAGCCCCAAATTTTTCTAGATCTAACCGACACCAGTGATTGGACCTGAAGGGGATCGCGTACCTCCTCCAGACGCCTGTCAGTCCCCAAAGCCAGGAGATTATTGAACTCGCGCTCCAGAATCTGCCTGGCCTGAGTGTTCTGCATGGGGATCTGCAGGATGAGCGCCAGGCTGCTGAAGTCGAAGGTTTCGTCCAGAGCGATGAGAGCCCCATGCACGCCGCTCTCCAGCAGGTTCCCGCCGTACTCCTTCAGCCCGATCATCTGCACCCAGTGCATCACGTGGTCATTGGTCCACACCAAAGCGTCTGTTGAGAGATAGAAGCAAAATAAGATCTAAATCTACAACAGGGGTGTCAAGCTCCGGTCCTGGAGGTCTGTTGGTTCTCCTCCTCAAACATGTTCACTAAACCTGATAGTTAACTGGGAGGAGAACCAGGCCATTCTGAGCAGGGAAGTCACCAGAACCTGCTGGACCACGAAACTCCAGGATCGGAACTCCACACCCCTGCCTTACAAGAACAGAAACTAATGTCCAGTTGAGCTTCAACCTCAAGCACCTTATTTACACTCTGGACCTGCACACACTGACATTTTAGAAGTATTTTGCTATGTGATGCGATTGCACCTGGATTCTTCTGTTCTGTTCCAGATGCATTTGAATTATTGTATGATATGTATGTTGTATTAACTGCCCAGATTTGTGTTTTTCTTTTTCGCCACTGCTCCAGCAAATGCAAATTTGTAACATGAATTTCATTGTACAGAGTAGGAGTGGAGCCGAACCCGAATACGGTATTTGTAAATGAACAAATTCACGAGTTTGTTACAAATACCATATTCGGACAAATACTTAAACTAATATTTGTATTCAGGAAACACAACCCCCCCCCCCGTCACATGCTCACATTGCGTGTAGATTCAGGGTGGGGGGTGGTGGTGGTGGGGGGCTGAACGAAGTTTGCGCCCTGCATTATAAAATTTTTTCGAAAACAAATACAAATACTTTTCACATTTCAACAAAAACTAATACAGAGGCAAATAGCGGTCGCTCTGCACCCCTAGTACAGAGTATAATAAAAAACTCTCTTACTCTCCTACTCTATCAAGTCATGGATGTTTATTATATCACTGATTAACAACAAAACTGAGTTTCAGGGATCTCTGGCTTAGGGTGATGCTGAGCTGTACATGTCTCCATAGTCTTGTTCAATCATGCGCACAGTAGATCGAGTACAGCAGAAAGTTGGTTCTTTGCTGGAGCTCCAACAAAGACTGTTTAAAAGTTAAAACCACCTGGAGAAAATTAAATCTCCCCATTATAGCAGCTGGTTGGGAGAGTGAGATTACATGCGTCCACAGTAACGGCATGCCAACACGTGTGTGTTCCGACTGATCTCCTCGCACAGCTGGCCGGGTTTTCAAGAACAAAGCATGAAAACACGCGTGTGCTTGGGTTTGCCTATAAGTGCATGCGTGTGTGTGTGTGTGTGTGTGTTTCTGTTGAGAGCAAGGCACATGAAAGGCTGCGGCAGCTGTGTCAAGTTCATGTGTCACACTCAAGTTCAGCAGGGCGCCGGGCCTTTAAATGGATTTGACACTACAAGCCTCAGCTGTTGACCTCCTTCCACTTGCATGTAGTTCCCACTTCATAGCCACTAGATGGTGCTGTTTCCCCACAGACACCAGCAGTCACTCCCCAGGATTACAAACTGGGAGTAGAATCCCTGAATCCAGTGACATTGGAGGATCAGCAGAATTGAGATTTACGCTTCATTTAATTTCATTAGAAAAAAAACATTCTAAAAGACTCAAAAATAAACCCTACAGGGTCACATGACAAAATCAAATAAGCTAAGATAACGGACCACTGGTTAAAAACTCCCAATCCAAACAGATCTACTTACACATGCAGTCTAATGTTGTGTAAGATGTTGCTAAATAATAAGTGCAATTATTCTTTTAACCTTTGTGTTATGCCCTAGTATATATATATATACACACACACACACACACAGACAGTTGTATTACTGAGGTGTTACCTTTGATATCATTCTGGCACTCCTCTCTCCTCCTCTCCATCTCCTTCCTGTCATAGTTGAGTCTCTTCAAGCACATGATGCCGTACTGTAAACTGGCCCTGTTTTAATTCAACATATATTTAATCACCTTTTGGATTTCCTGAATGGTTTGAAACGCAAAAAATCATAAAATATGATAAACATAAATCATGGGACAAATGAATGAGACAACAAATCAGTTGCTGCTGAGGTCAGTGAAGGCTGGAGCTCCTCGGACCCACCTGTGAAAGCTGTCCACCATTTTCAGGTGTGTGCGCAGGTCTTTCTTGGTGAGGTGGTCCAGCATGCGAGCGTCTACCAGGCACTCCATGAAGTAGCTGCGGTACTGAGGCAGGCCCAGGCTGGGCAGCCACTCGTTCCCTATCCACTCGTGGTTCATGTCTCCGTACGCAAGAGTCTGAGGGCAACACACGTCCACAACTCAAACGTGTACTCAAACTTCAGTACAATTATCAGTCATGTGAAACACTCAATAAGCGAGATATATTTTGGAAATACTTGAATTAACTTAGCAGCATAGTCTGTTACTGAAAACAGTAAAACTACCTTTCCCTGCTGAGCCTTGGTGTTAGTATCAATAAAACTTTGGTTAATAACACCAGTAATTCAAGATTTTAGTCACATGATGTGGGTATAATGGGCATCAGAGCTTCTACAACCATGAAGAAGAGTCTAAGACAATATAAGCCAGTGTAAAACTGCATTAACTAACAGGTTAAACTCGTATGGATCCCAGCCCATGTCCTGGAGGCCCACTGCCCTGCACAGTTTATTGGTTCTACCATTAGACATATTCACTACTAATCTAGTCACAAGCTGATTGGTCAGATTAGGAATAAAAACAGTAGAGTGTTCAACGCAGTGTGTCTTCAGAGCCAGGATTTGGGGAACAACACTGTACCCAATTAAATTATTTCATTATTTCAATACAAAGTGTTTTTGACTATTTTCTTTGCAAACATTTAATTGAAAATCAGCACAGCTACATATTTCCTGGCAATTTCCCCCATGATGCCATGACCAATTTCAGCCTCAACCCCAATCGGATGATACCTTCAGCACTGGGTCATTAACTGTCAGTTCTGTAACGTCATTTCTGTAACTGTGTCTGTTTTGCTGGTTCAAACCAAATAAATACATTCTCTTGCATCATGCAAATGTCCTTAGGATTATATTGCTGCATCTTTTTGTTGTAACACTCCTCCTCCTTCATATAAAACTGCAAACACTGAAACCAAATTCGAGCAATTTCATCCTGAAACAGAGTGAATTTCCTTTATTCATGGGGGAATGTCACAATAAATGAGTCGGGACATAAAGTGGCACTGCAAGGCTTTCTCTTGTTTAATGATTTTCCACGGCAGCCAGGAGGAGAATCATTCATTCAC
Organism: Ladigesia roloffi; assembly: GCA_037577295.1. Lineage (NCBI taxonomy): Eukaryota > Metazoa > Chordata > Actinopteri > Characiformes > Alestidae > Ladigesia > Ladigesia roloffi. The sequence goes on along the minus strand of JBBKCR010000128.1, from coordinate 16,300,395 downwards.
TCTCTCTCTCTCTCTCTCTCTCTCTCTCTCTCTCTCTCTCTCTCACCTGTACCCAGCTCCCCTCCTCGTTCGCCTATCCATCAAATCCCAGAGTGACAGCATGTTAACGCACCAACAGAGACAGAGTCAGTCCAGAGCATTTTCAAGCAGAGTGCAGACTGCTGAGACAGCGAGAGGCTGCCACTAACGGGGGACAGAGGGACACAGGGATAGAACACACAGTGACAGCGGACACAGGGACAGAGGACACAGGGACAGAGGACACAGGTAGGAAAGAACACAGGGAGAAAAGGACACAGGGACAGAGTACACAGGGAGGAAAGGACACATTGACAGAGGGCACAGGGACTGAGGATACAGGGATAGAGGGACAGAAGGACATGGGGATAGGAGGACAGAGGGACACAGGGACAGAAGGACACAGGAACAGAAGGACACAGGGACAGAAGGACAGAGGAACAGAAGGACACAGGGACAGAAGGACAGATGGACAGAAGGACACAGGGACAGAAGGACATGGGGATAGGAGGACAGAGGGACACAGGGACAGAAGGACACAGGGAAAGAAGGACAGAGGAACAGAAGGACACAGGGACAGAAGGACAGATGGACAGAAGGACACAGGGACAGAAGGACAGCAGCGAGCAGAGCGTTCTCAGAAAAGACAAAGAGACACGATGGTTGTCCCTGTCCCTGAGGTGTAACGTTTGTAAAGGTATACACACAGCTGATATTACATCCTGTCAAAACTTCTTCACTCCATCATTTCACCAGTGGAGAATCTCAGCCACACTTCACATTTCATGAAAAACGCGCCCATAGGAATAAACTTTAAATCTTTTTTATCTTATCATAAATTAATCTAAAGTTGAAAATGTGTAAGATACTGTCAACAGTGACAATACAAACATGCCTTATCTAATATTATTTTTATTATTCTATCTATTATTCTCGTCTATTCTATATCTATTTTTCTATTTATATTATTATACCTATTTTAATTATTCTAATTTGGAACGAGCTACTGGATTCTATCTCTATGTTTGTCTCTTTTTCTACCTCTATCTGTCCATCCATCCATATAACTGTGCAAAAAATAAATAAAAAATGGCCCATACTATTATATAATTTCTTTTGTGAGAAAACCTTCTTCCCCAACAAAAATAAATGTTATTACACTTCAGCACAAAAAGTTTAATGTTTATGTGCTGGAGGAGTTCAGTGTGGAAGAACTTGACTGACCTCAACCCCATCCAGCACCTTTGGGGTGAACTGGAACGGAGATTTTGATCCAGATCTTCTGGTCCGAAATTACAGTTTGATCTCATAAATGCTACAGAATGAATGGACACAAATTCCATACAAAACTCCGGAATCGTGTGGTAAGCCTTTCAAGAGGAGTGGAAGCTCTTATAGCTGCAAAGGGGACCAAACCTAGATTAAAGTCCATATTCAAATCTATTAATCTGATTACAATGTTATTAAAGTCCCTGTTAGTATAATGATCAGGTGTCCCAATGACCAGAGGCGATCCTAGGGTCTGTTGGGGCCCCAAGCAAAAATTCACTGTGGGTCCCCCTCAAATCAATTTTTAATCATAGTTTGAATTGTCAGCTCTCGTTCGCCCTCTAGTGGCTTTGGGCCCCAAGCAACTGCCTGCCCTGCCTGCTGACAAGATGCGCCTCTGCCAATACCTTTGTCCACATAGTGCAGATTACAGCCTGTAGTCCATTTGTTAGCCCCTTTTATCAATAGTCAGGACCCCCACACCACCATAAGCAAGCGGTATTACCTGGGTGGTATACAGCAGTGACACTGACATGCTAAACATGGTAATAGTATCACTGTGTGTGTCTCTACTGGCCTGAAAACAGGCAACCAAACAAAAAACTCAAGCCAACTGTCCTGTGGCCAGAGACCAACCACTGATGAAGGACACACGATGAAATATCATTAAAAAAAAAACCTTCAGGAGCACCAGCAGGATAGATGGCAGATGGACAAACAGTAAAACTATCTGTGAACCCAATGGCCACAAAGTTGCATGTTCACACCCAATCCTTCACTTCACAAAGACATTTAACCAACAATGTCTTCAGGGGTACTGTCTCTGTAACTAATGACTGTAAGACCATCTCTGTAACTAATGACTGTAAGACTGTCTCTGCAACTAATGACTGTAAGACTGTCTCTGTAACTTATGACTGTAAGACTGTCTCTGTAACTTCTGACTGTAAGACTGTCTCTGTAACTAATGACTGTAAGACTGTCTCTGTAACTAATGAATGTAAGACTGTCTCTGTAACTAATG
>JBBKCR010000128.1:16214678-16225611 GCA_037577295.1 Ladigesia roloffi | reverse complement strand
GGATCATCAGGTGTGAGGGTCGGGTCGGTACACAGTTAGTGATCCGGTTCCACTACGGTTCTACTGCACATTATGGCCAGAACCACTTAACTAAGTAACACAGTCCATAATTACCTCATTTCAAATCATATTCTTGGTGAAAAATAATATAAACAATGAAAGAAACATTAAAGAAGGAGGTGTGTCCAAACTTTTGACTGGCAGTGTTCATCGTGGTCATTAAAACAGCAAAGTCACGGCTGTTTGTGTCCGTTTCCAGTGGTTGCCAGAAAAAGGGGAACTCCTCCACGCAGGGACTCCCCGTGTCCCCAGCCCAGGCTGGGTGTGGGCCTCTCAGGGGCCGGGTGGGGGGGGAGGGGGAATGTGGCAGGAGGATGTTTGGGGGTGTTTCCCGGACGGAAAGGCCTTTCACATGAGTGCTGAAAAACACGAGGGCCACATGACACTCACATGACTTCCCCAATCAGAGAACTCGTTATGCTGCTCCGTTTTGGGCCGTATTTATTTGGTGCAGTCGGCCCCCACTGTACCATTGGCACATTCTCTGCCATTGTGTTACTGTGTATAAATAATATGGTCTACACGAGGGCACTGGAATTGGGCTGGATCATGAGCCGTGGTATAACTTCTTCTAACAGAAACCCAACGCTACAGCTGAAGAGCAAATCTCCAAACCCACTCAGTCCATTTTTTGTGATTTTTATAGGCACTCCTGGAATATTGTTACATTTCCTATTTATGTGCAATAGTGTAACCCAGCAAACTCACTCAGTCCTGCATAACACACGGTTCAAGATTAGGAGAACTTCCAAAATTCACTCAGTTCACTGAACTAATCCTCCAGTAGGCAGGAGTATGTTTACAGTTTGTATGCCGTTAGCTGTCATCAACTCTATACTGACATTGTAGGATATAAATATTAAACATTTAATATTAAAATAATTTTGTGACATTAAATATTGATTGACTTAAATTGTTTCCATTATATTTTTAAACAAATATGCCCAAACAAAAATGTGCAATGGGATGCGCTTTAAAAACAGGCATTGGAAAATGACAAGTAACTGTAAAATTCCAATTAAGAACATTATTTCCTGTAAGAATTGCTTTCCAAAAGGTAAGGAAATCGCTTTTGGACTGATTGAGGTGTGGAAATTTGTGGTTCAAGCAGAGGTCTGAGATCCAGGCTATAATGCCAGAATGCACATGCTGAGGGACTTTAGGATTTCTCAATGATGCTCAGTTTTTTAAAAATATACTCAAATATAGCTTTTCTGGCAGTGTTTTAATTTGCATGATGATAATGCATCTTTCAGATATACACAGAAACAGCTATTTACATGTATAAACTTTTCATGACAAAGAAAATATTTAAATAATTATATTGTGTTATGCAAATGAATGTAGAGGTTTAATTGTAAATCATTTTGGACTGTTTCTGTTGGTCAGACATGAAATACTGACACTCTTTATATATATATTTAAATTGACTACATGACTTGCATTTCTTTAATCTGTTTGCCCCTCCCCCCCGTGCAGGTACCCCTACACCTATCGGTCTGGACTGTGCAGCAGCAGCGGCGGCCCGGCCCCCGCTCCCCCCGGCCATGGCGACCCGCGTCGGCCTGCGGCAGCAGCTCATGCGTGACCAGTTGCAGCAGGAGGAGCAGCGGGAGCGGCAGCAGCAGGCAGTGGCCATGCACTACATGCAGCAGCGAGCGCCCCGGCTACCCATGCCCTCGCCCGCCATCAGCGCCCCCATGCACTTCCAGCAGCCCATGCAGGTCCCTGTGGAGGTGCTGAAGGTGAGCGCCGCCGCACAGACGCCTGGCTGCTTGTAGGTGGTCCTGGAAATTAGTGTAATCCAGGAAATCGAAACTCAATTATTGATTGGTAAAAAGGTTTGCGTCTCTTAACGATACTACAGCTATACATAAAGTTGCCAGTATATTCGCTACAGTCACATTTACATAAACAGCATTTAGCAGCTTTTATAAAGTGACTTCCATTCTCTAACCAGGGTCGGACTGACCATCTGGCGTATCAGGCGTTCTCCAGTTTGACTCGTATATTTGTGTCCCGACTGACTTTGGGCTGGTTCAATCAACACTTTAAACGCCACCACCCACTTTCTCTTTGGCCCCTGTGGCAAAAATGTTCTTTATAGGACTTATTACTGACCACCGGCCCCTGAAACACGGAGATGGGGCTCGGCTAATCATTCAGCAACAGTGAGACTTAATTATCTACAACTGGCTGTGGGGTGGGTAGAAGGCAGATTTGGGCCTCGGTGTTGGAGGAACTTTTCTGTAGGTATTTATGAACAATATACAGACATGAGACAGCCACACTCTCTCTGTCTGTCACACATGCACACACCCAGAGTGCCCTCTCTTTTTTCTTAAATATTAATTAAAAGATTCATCATTTTTGACGGGGTAAGTTCACAATATATTGAGTGCTAGTTTATTGAACACTACTCCGCTGGTGTACACATAAATGGGAGGGCGTAGATGGATGGAGTGCGTTTTTGTATGTGGTGAGACATTCTACCCCAAAAGTCCCAGTCCGCCCCTGTCCCTGCCTACAGGGGGCAGTGTCTCTCACGCAACTTGGGGTCAAGGGTCTTGCTCAGGAACCCAGTGGTGGCTTGGTGAAGGTAGGATTCAAACCCATGACCCTTTGGTCTAGAGGTCCTGAGAATTATCCCACCCAGTAGGCCCCGACCACCCCACAGTTTATCCTGTCCCTCAGGTCTACATACCTGGTCCTCTCCAAAACCCAGGTTCAAACCCATGACCTCTTGGTTCAGAGGAACCATCAGGCCACCACTGATAGGATCTGACTGGTCCACCGTTCTCAGCATGGTAGTGGCAAGCCAGTGAGTATTTCTTGTTTTGTATGAAACAAAACGATCCCTGGCGAGGAATTAGAGGTACCTAACGATAAACTGGCCACTTTGTGTTGTATTGTTGCTCTCACAATCAAAGGGTTGTGTTGTTGCACATGTGTTCAGGCGGAAATGCCTTAGTAAATCTGAACACTGATCCTCAATAGGATGTGCTCCCTCCTACAAATCTCTGCAAACCCTCCTTCTGATCAAGAGAGGCTCAGGGTTTTAGGGCATGAATGAGCTCCCCTACAAAGGCCTAATCCTGCTTTCTGCTGGGGAGTGTAGTAGGGTGGGCCACCCTAGTGGTCTCAAGAGAGGGAGAAGAAAAGCCAGGAGTGCACAAGAGCCCAAATTAAGGGGAATTAGGCACTTGGGTAATCTCTTCACGTGTTGCTGCGCCGCAGCCACAGCGGAGCGGGAGCCAGGAGCCGAGAGCCGGGGTCTCAGTGAGTCCCGGGTCGACTCGGCGGCGCTGCGTTCTGCTCATGAAAACTGGATTAACACTCTCAGGGGGAAGAAGAGGAACGGAGGGAGGAATCTTCTGCAAAGAATGCGGTGGGACAGTAACCAGGTAGGGGAAGGAGGAGAAAGAGGTTGAAAGCGAGGATTTTTGTTAGGTTGTGAGAGAAAGAAAACTTTTAGAAAGATAAAAAGCAGCGCTGACATGTTGCTGATTCCAGAGGGGCCTGTTTTACACTTATCAGCACCGAACAAGCTGAAACAAGGCGACAGGCCGCCCCCTCTTGTGTACTTTGTGTACTTTGTGTACTTTGTGTATTTTCTGTGTTGCCTGTGCGACTGTATGTGGGCATATTCAGTATTTGCAGAATTTTAAACCTTTCTGCTGAAGGCACGGTTCCTGTCAGTGCAGTTTTTTTGCCTTTATCTCCTTCCACTTTCACTGCAGACACCTGTTCTGCCCCCCTCCACACACACACACACTTTACAGAGGAAAGTTGGAGCTTAATATTCACACAGAGTGTGACAAATTGCATGAAAAATGAATTATAACACATCCGTGACACGTTTAAAGCCGATCCTCGCTGTCAGCGGAAAGGCTTCATAAGCAGTAGAGTGTTTTGAACAGAGCTGATGTGTTTTGAGCCTTTGTGACACAAAGTCTCATGTGGTGCTTTTTCTTCTCACGTGGTTTCTGGAGATATGTGTCGGAGAGACATTTTCAATGGTGAATATTCACTTTGCTGTCTTTGCTGTCAAACTGGAATTTTACATTTTGATTCTTATCAGCATTGGTCGGGGTGTGTGTGCCTTTTCAAAACAGACGAGACGTCCGATTGCATCAAAGACAGAGTGACTTTGGTTGCATAATTTGGGTAACTCCAGTGCATCACTTCAGTTGACATTGAGTGAACAAGGTCCTGCAGTGTGAGGCTGAAAGCGGCCGGTCTGGGTTCCCAACCCTGCAGCCTCCTAACTGGGGCTGGTAGCGCCACGCTCTGACTTCGCGCCACTTATAGGAAGTGTGGAGAGTGAGTCACCGCAACCCAGCCAAGCACATTCCTCAGCGAGAAGCAACAGAGTCTCCTGTTTCATCCAGGGCCGTCCAGCGGGCTGTCCGTGCGGCCATGCCTCGACAGATCAGAGCCGTGGTGGATCAGAGACAGTGGACGCCAGTCGCACTGACCTTCTGGAATTTCACTTCTGAGAGCCCACAGCAGCTGGCAGTGCCCGCGGTGCCCTTCACCAGGCCCGGTGCGGGCATTGATGGCCAGAGAGGAAATGCCCTTGGCGTTGACACTGTCGCTAAGCTCAGCTGCAGCACTTCATCTCTCCTTTCTGTCTTTTCCCTTCATTGTTAGTATTGTCTCCTTTATTGTGTTTATACTCTTAAAGGAGGAGAAATGCATCCTGCGATGAGTAGTGATGTTTTTTAGTGTTTAAGAGGAACAGGTATATAGACCTGAGCCACAGGGTAAAAACATATGACCTAGTGGGTGGGATACTGCTCCGGACCAATGGACCAATAGGTTATGGGTTCGAATCCTGCCTTCAGCACCACCACTGGGTTCCTGTTTTATCTGTATACTTTTATAAATGCTGTATTTGTGTAAAGATGGAGGAACACGAGCATAAAAAAGTCATTACAGGTAATGATGATACTTTGTTATCTGTACATGACAATAAAACTTGACACCAAGTTGCTATAGGGAGACTGCCCCCTGTAGGTAGAGAATGGAAGTCACTTTTGAAGAAAGTTTAAACATAAATGTTAAAAAATACTCTTACTGAAGAAATGTACACAAAAGTGGTTAAATTCATGTGTACCAGTGGCCCATGTTCGGTTCTTTTGTCTGTATTTCTGACATTGTGGAACAGACGCTTATTTAGTAAAGTAACAAGCTTAAGGGAGTTTGCGTTGAAGCGAAAGAATTGGGCCAATCTGCCCCGGCATTTCACCCCTCAGCAGGTGCCTGCTGGATTTCAGGAACTCGCTGAGGCCCTTCTAACCCTTTCAGTGTCTGGATTTATAACCCCATTACATAAGTCCACAAGTGTTGTTTCTAACAAACAGGCAGAGTAAACACATGTGACAGAGCTGGAAAATCTTGATTATTAATGAATATGTTATTTCTTCAATTAGTTCAATAAGAACAAATTTTATATCTTTTTCATTTTAGTAAAAAAATAAAACTAGGCTTATTCCGAATCTACTACATCAGTGAATGTATGAAGGGCATAAATGGAGACGCTGTATCAGTTTTTTGCACAAAACAGCTATTTTTCATATTGCTAGAATAGACCTGAGCATTTAAAATAATAATAAGGAAAAGTATAAATATATACAGGCTTTAAAAAAAGACCATAGTTTCTTCAGGAACGCGTACATATACTCTTTCTTTGACTTTCTATCTGGAACGTTACCTGATATTAGTCCGAGTATAAGTACTTTATGTAATATTTGAATAAATTTGACATAATAGACCATTTAAGCTGATACTTTCTTCACTCAAGCAATCAACACGAATCACAAGATAGCACGTGTTTCTCCCCGGGTCCAATTCTGTCATGGAAATTAGTTCTTACTCGCTGTATGTACAGGATCAACAGCTGAAGGCATTGATTCAAGAAATGATCCAAGGAACGTTTAGCTGGTATGGCTTCAGCTCATGAAGAAGGTTCAAATTCTCCATCTGCCTATTTCCTTTCATTTGAACTTGACTGACATGGAATGCAGGGAAACGGTTATATTATCAGTGTCTAGAACCAAACACCTTGGTCAGAGGGGCTGTCTAACCGAGAATCTTTATAGGATCTGTTGTGTGTGTTACTCTATTTGCGTTTAATGCGGCTTTGTGAAATTCCCAGTCCGAGTTTTTTTAATATTGTTCCTTGACCTTCGCAGGTGCAGACTCATCTGGAGAACCCCACGGACTACCACATCCGCCAGTCCCAGCGGCAGCAGGTTAAGGAGTATCTGTCCACCACCTTCGCCACCAAGCAGGCAGTGCACGCCGTGGCTGGCGTGGTCCACCCGTCTCCGCCCAGCATGGCCCAGGTCCAGTCTGCGTCCGCCCCGCCGCCCCTGCCCTCGCCCCGCATGCGCACCGAGCAGCTCATGACCTCGGCTGGGAACAGCGCCCCCAACAGCCCAATGGCCATGCTCAACATCAGCTGCAGCCACGAGAAAGAGGTAATCTTTCACAACTTTAATTTTTTCTTGCACTGAATTGCCACTTCATTAGGCACACATACAATAAACGTATGCGACTTATGAAAATAAAACATGATCTCTAAAACAGTTTCCTGCAGGATAAATAAAGTTTTCTGATTCTGATTCTAAATGCACGCCCAAGGTAAGTCGGAAAAACGTTAGGGGTCATTTTATGCAAAACTCCGTTTATGTCTCTACTATAAACACCTATCCGTTTTCTGTGAGAAAGCTGAAAGATTTTGGTGTCAGGAATCTTCTATGTGCTTCTATGAGCCATTTGGACAATTCCTTTATTCAGACGGCAGAATGAGGACATTTGCATAGGGCCGGCCCTCAGCTGTGGAGCCCCACCCACTAGATTAGTTGGAGATCCTCCATTTCTGTCTGCTGGTTTCACGAGCATAAGACGCCGCGCCCTACGGCTACAGGTAAAGGCAAGTCACCATGAAGTGTTGAGTTCATCTGGCTCTGGGTCCGACTCAGGTCCAGCATATAGGGCTGAGAGCGGCTCTGTTTTCTGACATTTTCACGTGTGGTAAACGCACAGTGTGAGCATGAGATGGGTGGGCGTGCCCAGCAACAGCTTATTTGCATACAAGTGACAGAACCCTGAAACGGCTCATTTTGAAAGAGACTGAGACTGTTGAGAATTAAGCTGAAAAGACTCTTGTTGTGAGAGAGATTTTCTGCAAAGAACGTCATGAACATGTTTTGTAGCCCATAGACTTGTTATAACTAGTTTCAAATTTGCTTACCTGTTTTTTAAGAATAATGAAGCTTAAACATTTCTGACTCGGTACATAGTGACTTGATCTTTTAGTAACCGCCAGTTGGCTTGATTTTTTTTGTTTTGTTTGTATCAATCCGCCACTGTTCTTAATCTCAGTCTTATCAGTGCAGTGTCCCCTCCTCCTCCTCCTTCTTGTTATGTACTTTTCATTGGTCCTGAGCATTCCAAAGTTCAGCGAACAGTACGCCTCGACTCATCTTTGACTGTTTCTCCGTCTTTTTCTGCTCTCCCCCATCCCTGAGCCGCAGTGTAGCCTGTTTTTATGTCACCCTAAGGTCAGAGTGTTAACTCCATTGTCACTAGAGTTTAAGTGGCCAATTATGACCATGGTGGTGTAATTAGAGATTAAAGAGTGACAGAGAGAGCAAAAGACACTGGGAAGACCTTTTGAACTCAGCAGACTTTAGTCTTTCTCCTCATCCTCTACCTTTGAAGACAGTGTCAGGCTGCATTGAATACGAGGGCCCTATTTCACTAACACCCCCCTCTGATGAGACAAACATCTGATGAGATAAGATCTTCAGAGTAAACATGCTTTATTCTAACGTCTATCTAATTGAACAGAGAACTGAGTTTGAAAGGGAGGTTGGTTTAAATCCTATTGATTTAATTAGATCAATTTAAAAGAAAACATGGTTGAAAAATGCAGTTTTTTCTATATTCAACTGGATACGCAACTTCACCTTTGAAATTTTATGCCTGTTTTTGGACAGATGGAGGATGTCATTGATGACATCATCAGCATGCAGTCCAGCTACGACGACATACAGAATTACGATCCTGTGGTGCAAATGCCAAACACAGTAAGTAACCCTGATTGTTTACGTGCTAATTTTAGGCTCAGCATCGTTTCTGGCCTGCTCTGGATATTTCTAAAGGTGAATAATACCAACAAGTGAATCATATTCATGTCCTCGGCAGAAAATGCCCTGACTATATCCTGTACAACATTAGACAGTGTCTCTGCTTTACAAAAATCCTTTCACAAGCCTCCAGCTCCCAGCAGTGACTCAGTCAAGCTATCATTCAGAGTCATTTGTTGACTAGTTGTTATCAGATTTGAAGACTAAGAAAAGCATCTTTGTTGGTCACCAAAAAAAAACAAAAAACTCCCCAGATGGTCCCTCCCCACCGAACTGTGATGCAGTGCAGTGTTGTGACCTTCAAAAACTTATTTTTCATTCAGGCCTTTTCTGCCTGTAGGTACATTCTCTCCACAGAACAATTCATAAATTAGGACCCATATTGAAACTACGCAGCTGTGTGCCTCACCCTGGCTGCCTGGAGGAAATTCGCTCGGTTGTCCTTAAGCGTTTAAAGCACTGAATTGACTTCAGTTATTCACAGAATGCACCCAAGGCAGCAGCAACCGTGGATTCATTCCATTTGGAGACTTTCTGCAGAGAGTCAGAGGACTTCACATTTAAACTAGCTGCTCAACATTAACAATTAAGCCACAGCCAGTTAGACTTCAACTTGTTTACAAGGCATTTGGTTGGGATGGGGGAGGAGGAGTAGGTTAGGCTTCGAGAAAGAAGGGGGGGGGGGCTGAAAGTCCAGATAGGGGAAAGTTCACAGTTTAGTGGAGAGGAGAAAGTAGAAGAGGGCTGGCGCTGGAGATCCAGAGGGTAGTCTCACCAGAGAGAGGGCGAACGTCAAGCTCAGGCAGCTATGAGAGACTCGGCAGCCAGCATGAAGGACATGAACAAGACATACGCCATTGTGGAAGTGATTGACGGCGAAAAGATCCAGCTGGTAAGGGGGATTCTCCCATTTTCCTCTCCCCCTCCACCTCAGTCTCTATCTTTCTGCGAAGAGGCGAAGGGGGGGCGGGGGGGGGTTCGTTAAGTTGCAGCCACCAGCCTCTGATTAAAACAAAGCTGGAGAGAGTGAGAGAGAGGGAGAGAGAGAGAGAGAGAGAGAAACACAGAAAGAGAGAGAGAGGGAGAGCCAGACTTTGATTTCTGATGCTCCAGCAAAGGCCATAGACGCTTGAAGGTCGCCGGTAACCTCTTTGACACTCGTTCCCCGCGGCTTCACGCCCTGTTGTGCCACATTTGTGAATGTGTGTGTTGCTTTCTCTGCCTGTTTTCCCTAAAAGGATGCTGCGGGGCATCAATGCAATGTTCCGCTGTTATCATACCGCAGCGTTTGTTTGCTTGATTGTGTCTCTGCTCTGTTGTGACCTCTCTCGGCGTCAGGGAGGGCATTGATTGGGCATCGATTGACTTTTCTTAACGATTAAGCTCCATAGGCTCCGTTTCCCGTTGTGAAGAAAGACCTTTACTTTAAGCTTCTTTTTTTCTGAATGGGCCCAGTACGCCGTGTGTTTGTGTGTGTGTATTTGTGTATGTGTGTTATAGGCCAAATAATACAACCCTAATCTCAGTGATGACCATGTTTTTAACAGTGACAGGTTTATTCCTCAGTGTTTTAACGAAACTTCCTATTGCCACTCTACGAATTGGTGTGTGAGGTACTAACGAGAGTGAGGACCCACACACAGAGCCAGAGTGTGAGGAGTAGATGTACTGAGTAGTACTGTAGTACTGAGTATTCTGCATGCAGGAGCTTGATTGAGCAGTGCTGCTCCGTAAGCTGAGCGTATTGAAGCGGTGGGCGCCAGGTCAGGCTTGGGGGGGTTTAGGAGTGGAGTTAGACTTCAGACTCACTCGAGGGTCTTTGTCTGCCAGCCTGGTCTCTCTCCTTTGATCAGTGGCGATCTGCTCTCTGACCACTGATTAAGAGGCTTTCAACTTCAGAAAGTCAAAACCTTTCACAAAGCTGGAACCCCCCCACCATCAACTTAGCAGTGGTCTGTCACTGAGGAATATTCCCACTGACGATTAGCCTTTATTTCAGATCCCGGCCTCCACACTTTCATAAGAGACCCCTCCCACTTAAAATAAAGCCAAAATTCATTTTCATGGTGTTTTCCGACTGTCTGCATGAAAATAACTAATGAAGAGACTGAGAACAGGCGCCGTGTGCTGACACATCTCATAAACATTTAATAGATTGTTTGATTGGGCTGTTTCATAGTTTTGCTTGTCTTAACATGACACCCAGAGTTTAAATATACTTTACTGTCATTGACAACCAGACATTAAAAAAACTACACACATTCCAGTGGGTGTTTTACCTGTGAACACCACTAAAACTGGAAATGGGGATTGCTGGGTGACACCGATAGTATCATGGGCAGCTTTTAGGCTGGGGCTAACCTGGTTTTGGCCTATTTCACCTCCACAGGTTTGTTTTAAGGTCAAATGAATACAAGAATGTTTTGCCTTATTGAGAGAGAGCGAGAGACATAATGCTTACAGTAAACCTGAGTCGAAACCCCCATCAATCTGAAGAGGCACCCCCAGCCTCCCACCCTGTCATCGAACCTGAGGCCTGTATACCGGAATAGACGCCCTGACCTTAGTATCCGAGTGGTGAGGCTCCTCCTGTTAAAGGGATAGTTCACCCCAAAATGAAAATCTGATGTTTATTTGCTTACCCCCACGGCATCCAAGTCGAAGGTGACTTTGTTTCCTCAGCAGAACACAAACGCAGATTATTAGCTTTAGCC
>JBBKCR010000128.1:16193462-16205611 GCA_037577295.1 Ladigesia roloffi | reverse complement strand
TGCCACTAAGCCACTTAAATGTATTTTTGCTGTACTTTTCCTTTTTATTTTGTTTGATCTTCCGAAAAAAAAAAAAAAAAAAAAAAAAGAACTTTTTCTATCTCAGTGCCGAGCCATTTAAATATGAAAATATTTAAACCGCTAGCTTCATTGTAAATGGCTAGTGGAGAGCCATATTATGTTTTTTTGTTTTATTTTTTCTTTTTATGTAAAAAAAAAAAGTTAAAATTCATCAGGCTTTTAAGAAATAAAATAACATGTATCATGTTGTTTTTATATTGATTTGATTTTTTTAACATAGTTATTCAAAGCAAACACAATTGAGTGATGATTCTGTAATTTCATTCAGTTTTTAATGAGAGCTTTGTGAATGTGAATTTTACCTTCTGCACAGTGAAGTAGTTGAAAGTGAAGCAGCATGATTTTACTCTCATGGTGCCTTTTTTTGTTTTTTTTTATTAAGAAAAAACACGATAAACATTTACGCTTATTAAATTAAAGACAAAAAAAACCTGCCTCTGAGTTTCTGCCACTCTGTGGCTCAGAGCTTGTCGAACTCCTGCTCGCTGTTTCCGAAACGTAACAAAGAAATTTCGGAAACTCCAAAGGCACGGCGCTCAATAAACAGCCGTGTTTAATAGTCTGTGCACATTTTTCGACTCTGTAAACCAAAACGGGATCTTCCCTGGCCTGTACGGTGGAGGTTCAGCTTTATATGAGTGTTTTTAGCAGGTGTGGTAGTTTGCCATAATTGAAATGAAGAAAAAAACGACCCAGCTCCTCTCCAGCAGGAACGAATGTGATGATGATTATATTTTTACCAAACCCATCTGAAGGCCTCCAGAATGTTCTGAATCTGCTCGTTTTACGCTTTTGGAAGTGAATGACTCCTCTTATTAAATGTAGTTAAGCTGATGAGACAAACGAGTGTGTGTGTGTGTGTGTTCTTTTTGGTGATTCTGTGTTCAGTGAGGACACTGAAAGGTGTTGAGAATAGAACTGCCAGCAGAGGGCGCTGTAGGCAAAGCTATGAAGGTGAGTTGAGCGTGTTCACATGTTCAGACCTGTCCCACTCTCTCATCTCAGTCGCACCCATGCAGCCGTTCAGCTTTTCAGCTTCTTGCTGCAGTAAATATGACTCTGTAAACCAAAACGCACGAATGCTGGCGTTCTACAGACTCATGTAAAGTGGGGCGCAGAAACTGAACCACATTGTTGATGTCAGTGTGTAATTAAAGCATAAATTATATTAATAAATAGACCAATAGAACTAAAAATAAATGTAACCATCATTAGTCAGAATTAAAATTTTCTTGTTGTGCAAAGCTGCCAGTATACATCCTTTACAGAGAACATGCTTCTCTGCACTTAGCAATAGTATATGTGGGTGTACTGGGGGGCGTGGCCTAGTGGGTAGGATACTAACCTCTGGACCAACAGGTCAGGGGTTCGAATCCTACCTTCAGTACACCACCACTGTGTTCCTGAGCAAAACCCTTAAACCCAAGTTGCTCCAGGGAGACTGCCCCCTGTAGTTGGGGAATGGAAGTCGCTTTGGATATAATTTTGGGTCAAATAATTTCGTATATTAAGGCCTGAGAGAAAATAGGTCATATTTGATATTTGACATGTGAAGCGTCATCAGCCGCTGACTGGTGGTCCTGACCACGGATGAGCATGTTAAAGGGGGGCTTAAAGTTATGGGGAACAGAACTAGGTTTTGTACTTATAAACTATAAAGAGCCTCTTTGTGTTTGGTGAAAGGCTGAGTGAGTTTAAAATGTAGGTTTACTAAAATAAAGGCCTTTATCAATCAGCCGCAGCACAGAAACCCCGGACAGATGAAGTGGAGAGTATTTAATGTTCTTGCCACAGTAGCACATGTAAGACAGAGGGGTAGATGATCATGTGGATGATACTTTGACCCGGACCACCCGCCTAAACCCTACTGGAGGCCGAGTACGGCCCCTCCTGGCAGCGCCGGTCTCTTATTGCCCCTCAGCGGGGTTCTGCCTCCTGCCACACTGAGGAGGATGGTGTTAACTCGGGCCCCAAGTGCTCTGGATCTCAATTTGATTGTACATTTGTAAGCTGGACCAGCTGGTCTGATGCACGGTGACCCCTCCACAGCCACCAACACACCCTCCCCATTCCATTTATTTTTCTTAACCAGTGATAACCCATTTAAATCTGAAAATATTTCAGCTGTCAGTACAATTTTTTTGTCAAAAAATACAATTCAGAAGGATTTCAGGAAACTAGAGTCGGAAAACTTCTGTGCCTCACTTATTTAAAACTGTTTAAAAGAGCTGCCAAATAAAAAAAAAGAACAATGACTTTCATAGAGATATCCACTAGATGGCCAAAAGTATTGGGACATGCCTGTTTTTCAGGGTTTGGACCCCTTATTTTCAATGACAATCAAACCTATGCTCCAGCAGACCAAGACCAACTCTGTGGACCCAGTTTGTGGAAGAACCTGTTCTGTTCCAGCAGGACTGTGGCCCAGAGCACAGAGCAGCTCCATACAGACGTGCTGGAGGAGTTCAGTGTGGAAGAACTTGACTGGTCCACACAGAGTCCTGACCTCAACCCCATCCAGCACCTTTGGGATGAACTGGAATGGAGATCGTGATCCAGACCTTCTAGTCCAACATCAGTGTCTCATAAATGTTTCTTTGGGAAAAAGCCCTGTGTAATGGCCAAGCGTCCCATTTCTTTTATACTACATTCAGTGTATTTTTGTTACGCACATTTAATAAAATTCTCATCAAAATCTGGTCCAGTAACCTTGGCTTGGTGCTTCGCGGAACCAGGCTGTGTAGCTTATAGTGCACGAGTGCTATTATTAGAGCGAGGAGAGAAAGAGGAGGAATAGAATGGAAGATGAGATGCGGGTTCTTAGAGTCATAATTCAAGCATCAATCACAGCTAATCTGCCGTAACCAATTAATTTCCTCCAGCCCTCGTGATTCGAGTGGAAATCATCTTCAAGAGGGAGCTGGACAGGAAAGCACACTGTTGAGGCCGCAGCAGCGCCGGCATGGTTCCTCTAGGGGGCAGCAGAGAACCACGGAGCTCCAGTGCAGCTCGCCCTGCCGCCTCCCAGCACACAGCCCCCATCTCATTTATTCCCTGTAACAATTACAGAAATAGAACTGCAATGCAATTAACCTATTTTTAAATACCATTTTATTAGGGCAGTTTATCCCAGATAAAGAGAGGCTTAAAATAGAACGAGGTGAGGAATAATTAGCATGCACTCATCTTGGACTCTCTCTCTTTCTCTCACACACACACACACGGAATGCACAGTACATTTAGAGGTTTGGGGCTGCTTTATTTAAACAAATCAATCTTTAAAAAACTCAGACTTTGCATGATAAAGAGGGAATTAATTCACATCAGACGCTTTTGGTAACGATTAAAGTGACCGGAGGCGAAGCGTCTCAATTACAGCCAGAAACAAATAAGACAAACACGAATCAAATCAATGCAAAGACTTGACGAGGCGCAATCAAATCCAATTATCGCCGTGCGAGAGTTCGCAGGCTTTGATGCAGAACAGCTTCGTGGTCTGGAGGGTCCAGTGGGTTTGACGATACATAAAAGATAAACGTAAACGTTTCTTTACGGTCTTCGGTACGAACAGCTCGGATATTACGGGGAGAGTTGTGGTTGTGTCGAGATTTCCTCGACTGTTTTAAGTGTGGATGAGAAGTTAAAACATTTATTCAGGCATAAATAACAGAAGGATTTGGAAATATTTACCTGCCAGGGAGTGCGGCTACGCTATAGGGACAAAATTATTGGGACGCCTGCGCCATTCACCAACACGGGCTTTACTGACTTTTCATGGACATCTGTAGAGTCTGTATCTGGTCCCTCTTTGCAGCTGATGTTGGACGAGACGGTCTGGATCACAATCTTTGTTCCAGTTCATCCCAAAGGTGCTGGATGGTGTCGAGGTCAGGACTCCCCCAAACTGGGTCCACAGAGTTGGAAGCATGGCGCTGTCCAAAATGTCTTAGTCTGCTGGAGCACTACGGTTGTTTTTCACCGGATATAAAAGTACAAATGCATCAGCTGTTTGGTTTATTTCTGCCAGCAAAAATACAAGTAAATGTAAACAAACAATAAAAGATCTCTTTTTAAAGTAGTTGGTATTTCATGGGACCACAAGTTTGCTTCCAGATTTCTGCTCTTTGCCTCCATTTAATTTGTATAATTACAAAAGCAACACAATTTGATTTGATATATTCAATTCCAAAAGCAACACGATATCTGAGCCAGCCCTGGTATTTCTCCTGGAAGGAAAGACGCCGGGAAATGGTTACGTGAAAACTTTGTCATGCATAAAACCACTATTCCTGTTATTTGCATTTATTATAATATTGTTAAATTGTCAGTAGTTGACATTACTGCACAGTAGTAAACATTGGTTAAAATTTTCTCAAGTGCCTAAGGCTTTTGGACAGTACTGGTGTGTCCCATTACTTCTGTCCATATGCTTATACCTCTAATAAGTAATGGAAGCACATATTAGCATTATACAATTACCCAACATGCAAGCTTAAAGGTCTGCTCATGTGATTTTCCACAGTAGAAGCTGTTTTCCATAAAAGACAGATAGATTACAAACTCTCCAGGCAAAGATGCTGTTACTGTTTATTCTTTGTGGCTCATTTTCTGACGTTTTAAGGTGGCTACATGTTTCCATAGGCCTCCGAAGTCATTCTGTGATCATCATCATGCACATATAAGGAACTCAGGGTCCAGACTGGTTTTATTAATGGAAAATCCTGGTCTTCCAAACCTGATATGTTTTGTCTTATGGCTTTTTTTTTCATCCATGGGTTGCCATAGAGATAACTCCCAAAAATTGGTAATGCATGAAAACTTCCAGTACAAAACAAAAGAAGGAATCTTACGAAACCAAATGCACAATGCATCTAAATGTAAATAGTGCAAGGGTAAATTGATTCTGTCTATCGATATATCTATATATCTGTTTATCTATTTATTTATTGCTGAACTATTTACCGCTAATATTTGGAGCATATACGTGTTCACATGTCCCACATCCACTCAGGTTCGTAATAAATGGTCCAAATCTACACATATTTTTCCTCCTGTACAAATTCACCATTTAATCTTCATAAATTTCACAAGTTCACATTTATGTGCATGACAATCCAAAGTGGTTTTTAAGTAGACATTTTACTAGTTTTTTAATAGACATTATTTTTGAAGTAAAATATGAAATTTTGAATAGGAATAGCTGCACTAAAATTGTTTTGAAATAGTTTAATTATTTATTTTAATTGTAGTTTATTTTGTCCAACGTAATAAACTAATAGTTTTGGGAAGTTCCCAATGCAGACACGACTCAAAAGATTGTCAGAAAATATGAGACATTAAACAAAATTATTTATAAAACTTCAGACCATTAAACGACCCACAATAAAAATTGTCACAAAAATACTTCTTAATAATCTCTAAGAAGCATCATACCAAAATACTGTATTTTTCATATTACCCTCTTCAAAACACACACACACACACACACACACACATAAAAAGTCAGGCACACACACGTAGACTCACACTGAGGCATTAATGTCTTCAGTTTTTTTCAGATCGACTCATCGGTCAACAAAGTCAAAGTCGAGTCGACTCGTGTCACACAGATGCAGCGGGGGAACACAGGTCTCCAAACTAGAGCAACTTTTATTAATTAAAGTTTAATTAAAGTTATCTGCAACATTAACAAACAACATGATAATAAAACAAAATAAAACACAACAATACACAGATGCTGATCCCTTGAATGTTCTGGTAAATTTAAGTGTAAACAGAAAGTGGAACAGTTTAAGCAGCCAATCAACGTCCTCTGGACTGGGCAGCTCTTTGCAGTGCTAGTGCTAGCATGTTAGCTAGCTTTAGCATGTTAACTAGCGGTGCTGTTTCACTCTGTGCAGAACGCCGGTTCTATTAATGTTCTTTAACTCTGACTTGCGGGTTCTGCGGGCCTCCTGCTGTTTGTGCATGTAGATTAAAGGATCTCCACACGTGTGATGTGTGTCTGTCGCCTCTGCTGCCCTTGCTCTTGTCTTGTTGTTGGTTTGTGTTTTGATTCCACTCGCACCAACAGTATCGCCCCTTTTATAAAGGGACTGTAATAATTGGTTGAGGAACTGAGCGTGTGTCAGCATCAGCCAATCAGAGGCTGAGATTACATCAGAGGCACAGAGAGAGAGCATAAACACATGACTAGTGGACTTCACTCAGGGAGGTGTCACTGCCCTACAACAAACTACATCAAACTCTATTATTAAAAGAATGCATGAAAAGGGTTTTTTGCGTCATATGGGTTCTTCAAGTCTGTTCCCCTGTACGGACAGCGCACTCTCTGAGGATCTGTCCCGCTGTAATAAGGGTCCCGAGGCTCCTGTGGTCAGTTAAGTGTGTGCCGTTGGTGGTCCTCAGTGCCGGACCCCCAGTGTCCCCTGGCTGTGATTTAGGGAGCAGCGTCGCGCTCGGAGCAGATATGCATCTTCAGCACTCCGAGTTAAACAGCCCCTCTCAGGCTTAAATCAAGGCAATCGGCTTATTCCCACTCCCTCACTCACGTCGCTGTGTCTTTAAGCTTCCCGGGGCCTCCGCGCCGTTCCCCACTCCTGCTTTATGATGCTAATGGAACTCCATATCTAATAAATCCCTGTAGATTTCAGGAGCCGAGATGTTATGGCTCGTTCTCGAGAATCCCGCACCCCTCCCCGTCTCCGTCTCGCTCCTCATTCTTCAGCCGCCTATCCCGCTCCCTTCCCTCGGTCTGTGCAGGACCCGCCAGGAGCCGTCCAGAGGGCTTCTCCCAGCTAAAGCCTGCGGAGAACAGACTTATGCTTAAAGTGCAAATTTATCAGCCTTTAAGAGAGTGTTTTTTTTCCTCTTCATTCATCTAACGCCGATTAAAGGCCATTCCACCCACCGGAGGAGAAGGAGGAACAGAAGAGAGAGAGCGCCGCGTTCAGCATCATATTTCCTGCACTAGTGTGTGTTTTTTGTTTTGCTTATTTAAACTATGTTTTAAGCATTAAAACCAGAGAATTTGGGCTTAAGTCACAATATAATGGGATAAATAAAGTCGAAGGTCAATCTATTAAGACTTCTACTACTGGTCAGGCTCTCCAGTAGACATCTGTCTTTGTGACGGTTGCACTAATCAACAGGGAGAACATGGAACTGGCTGTTAGTGGAGGACACACTGGGTTTGGGTTTGGATTCAGCAGGTTTTCCGGACTGAGTGTGTGGAACCAGCTGGTTATGGAGTAGTTTTGAGTTTTGCTGAGTTGCTGGCTGGTGCTCCTGCTGAGGTTCTCCTGAAGCTCTGATCACATCCACCCGACTCGTCCATCCCTAAACTCCTGAGAGTCTCCGGAAACAGAACCGATAGTGTGACGGAGGTGAAGAAAAGAGAAAGTGGAGACTGAAAAAGTAGATGTTGAGTGTAAAAGCCAATAAAGCTCCATTCTTCCTGAGAAAAGATTTTCTTTCTGCCTACAGTATCATCATTTCTTTCTTTCTTTCTTTCTTTCTTTCATTTATAATTTACACACACTCACACACACACACACACACACACACACACTCACTTACACACACCAAAAAATTTTGCACACTCACTCACTCATGCGGGCAATTTAGAATTCCCTGTTCTCCGAAGAAAACACAAACACCACCATGAAGAGAACATGCAGACACACACACACACACACACGGTCAGGACCCAACATCCAACCCTGGAGGTGTGAGGCAACACTTTACCCACAGCACCACAATGGTGTCCAGTGTAATAATAATAATAATAATAATAATAATAATTAAAATATTATTATTAATAATAATAATAATAAAAAAGAATTGTAGAATTAATATTCTATTCATATGAAAATTATGTTCAGTAGGTCAGATTAGTATTTTTAAATCGCCACTTTACTAATCCTGCTACCTAACAGCGACTCAGCCGCGCCGCGAGCGCGTCCGGAGAGATGGCCGTATTATCGTGGTGGATCGTGCCCTTTATTAGCAGGTTAGAATGAGGATAAAAGCTGCCGTGACCTCAGAGATGAAAGGTACTGGTAAGTGTAGCATCCCTGAAGAAGACGCGTCAGGAGGACTCAGGACAGAGCATGATGGGTAATGGCGGGGTTGGTCAGTGTTGGGCTCAGTTACAGAGGTGGAGACTGAGAGGATAAAGGGATTCGGGTTTAGGCTTGTTCTCCTGTCTTTCGGAAGCAGAAAAGGAATAGAGAGCTTTTCCTTTACCTCCTCTCTGGTTCCCGCTCTCTCGGGGCCTGTCCTCCCCTCCTGGGTGACGTCATGGGGCAGTTAGTCCGGGGAGCAGGGGTGAAGTCTGCTGATTGAGCTGATTTAGCTCCTGGACACCAGAGCGAAGGAGGCCTCCCTTCATTCCTAATAGGCACACGTCAAAATAAAGTGGTGTGTGTGTGTGTGTATGTGTGTGTGTGTGTGTGTGTGAAGGGGTAGTGGGGGGTGAGGGCTGTAAAACCTGCCCCGTGTGAATTTATCCCTCTTTTTTTGGTCCGAGGGTTCTAAAAACTTTTATTAACCCAGTGACATTGCGAAGTTCGTAAAGGTTTATGCATAATTGCCTTGTTTTAAAACTTGGGATATTGCTTATTGATCCTCGCACCGTCCATTAACGGACGGCCCCCCTCGCGCTCGCTTTTATGATCCCGTCCCGGAAGAATCGACAGCTCGTATTTCTGCCCTGACACGCGCCGTCAGAGGGAGCCGGCGAGAGAAAACGGGAGGTTATGTATTCTTTATGGTGCTGTCGCCCCTTCCTGCACATCCCATAATGATCAATAGTGGCCCCTGCCCGGCCGGCGCGGCTCATTTTAATGAGGCGGGCAGGAGCCGGGTCCCTGTCCCTGCCAGAGGCTCTCAGAAAGGGAATAATAAAGTTGGAGATTTGACGTACGGCGTATTGTGTCAAGAAGGTAAAAGGGATCTTTCTGTCTCTACCTCTTTTTTCTTTTCTTTTTTCTTTTCTTCCTCAGAAAGGTCAGCACTGTTCAGTGACAGCTTCCTCGCAGGTACTTACCCTCATCTCTCCTCCTTCCACTCGCCCCGCGCGACTTCTCCGCTCTTTTCCACTTACATATTTAATACCGCTCTCGATCCGCCATCACAGGGAGGCCCAAATTGGCAGGGGTGAGAAAGGAGGGCGAATAAAATGATAAAATGTTCTCCGGTACGGAGACGGAGTGGCCTTTCATGCCTGTGCGGATGGAGCTCAGGCAGAGGGTGAGGGCGAGATAGAGAGAGAGAGAGAGAGAGAGAGTGAGAAATGACATTGTCCGATCTTCAGGATGCACTTCTCCTTTCATCAGCCACAGATCAAAATTGTCTCTCCGGACGTGGCCCGTGACCCGCCAGTGGCTCGCCGGGGCCCCCTTTCTTCTTTCCCGCATAAGCCTAATTAAAGTAACACGGGATGGGAAATGATGAAATAAGAGGCCAATTTACCACGCGCCAAATGGGGAGATCAAATCAACTGGCGAGCAATTAATGGGCGCGCGATCGAGAATAAAAGAGCGGCTTCTGCCGCGGCGGGGCCCTTTTAGTGCCGCACTTTGGCGCCATTAAGGATTAGCCTTAAGGTCGTACGGAACCGGGGGATGACCTTGGAGATTAGAGCCCTGCTTCACTCTCTCCCACCGCTCCTCACTCTCTCCCAGTGTTACCAATCCAACTTACCCCCACAGGAGCCGGGCCTGCCCCTCCGAGGGTCCGCCGGAGAGCCTGGGGTCCACTGGCGGCATATCGTTAACCGAGAGGGGCAGGAGGTGGAACTTCTGAAAGTCAGGACCTGGGTACATTACAGGACCTGAGTACACTGTTAAAAATACTCTGAGTACAACTTTACTGTGTGGTTCTGCGTGCATGAGGCGGGGGGAGAATAATGAAAACTGGAAATTAACGTTAGATCTTCATTTTGAGAGGAACCAAATATGCTTCATGATTTTTAACAGACACAGAGCACATCTTAGAATAGAACCAGATTGTGAAGGGATCTATGACTTGTCATATATCTATATATACAAACATGTTTTTTATTAACGAACCCTAATTGAACACTTTGTTTGGGATAAATTGCACATTTTTGGGCTCCTTATGTAGGAGCGATCAGCAAAGACATCCAGCATAAAAGACCTAAACCTCGGGTCCAGACCTGACGGACCTCCAGGCTAAATAACGCAGGTGTGCAGGACCACTGGGAGAGTCAAGTAGGTTTATTGTCATTTCTACCATATACATAGTACATAGTAAAAATGAAACAATGTTCCTCCAGAACCATGGTGCAACACAAGAGCCGAACAGAACCGAACAGAACACAAGAGCAAACAGACCAGAACACAAGAGCAACAATATAACTTAACAAGTCAATACAGGAAAAAAGTGCAAATTGACATTGGCTACATTCAGGTTAGAGATTAGATTCTCTGTCCGAACCCGGCCCGAACCAGCCCGAACCAGCCCAAACCAGCCCGAACCCGGCCCGAACCAGCCCAAACCCGGCCCGAACCAGCCCGAACCCGGCCCGAACCAGCCCAAACCAACCCGAACCAGCCCGAACCAGCCCGAACCCGGCCTGAACCAACCCGAACCCGGCCTGAACCAGCCCGAACCCGGCCTGAATCCGGCCCGAACCAGCCCGATATTTCCTGCCACTGTCCCAGGCCTGGATCAAGCATTAAATCGCCCACGTATTTAAAAATTGTTGGGTTTAATTCGGGCTCGGGCCGATGATAACAGTTAATGTATCGGGCCGGGCTGGGCTCTGACACAAGGTGCTCAGGCTCGGGTCGGGTCGAGTTACATTTTTTGGGCCTGATCTAATCTCTAACTCAGGGTTTAATACTGTTTTCACCAGCAGAGATGTGTAATTTATATGTGCAAACAAATGCAGGATATCAATAAATATGTGCAATTAGGATGGCAATAAATATGTTTGTGCAGTTTTTGACAGATTAAAAACAATGACAGTTTTATATAGAATGTATATTTGAAAGAAAAGAGTCTTTTAACTGGTTATTAAAGTCTAAGTTGCCCAGTAGTGGAAGGTGGCGGGGTTTCTCTGCCTGTTAAGAAGCGGTCATGTTGTAGATGCTGATGGTGCTGATGGTGAATTCCGAAAACAATTTCACACAAACAATTAGTTTCTGCAGTTAGTTCTGAGCGACGTTAGCATGTGTGCTGGAGCTTCTCCTGTAGAGAACACTGACCTGCATGCCGAGATCCAACAGGGGGAAGCAGTGGTCCACACACGGGGTAGACAAGCGGAGGCTGGGCTTCAGCACAGACACTTACAGGGGCCACAAAACAGCCTTTATCAGAAGCAGCAGAAAAGAATCCAGTAAATTACATCAAATTATCCTTCCACAGTACGAACGTGGGAAGAAATCTTCACTGTAACAAACTTTACTAAACCCAAAGACGGAAAAGTCACAATAATGGAATCTGGTTTTAGTCCGACTAATGTTGGACCATTTCAGAGTGAATGAATAACTGCTGTGTTTTCAAAAGGTGCAAAAATTCATGATAATAAATTATATTATAATAGTTCATATAGATATTGTGTGTGTGGAGGAACATTTATTGATTAACTTCTTTAATTTTTATTCTCAATAATTAAGTTCTGCTGTACTTGTGTCTTTTCTTATGATTCCATTTTGTCTGAAAGTCTGTGCTGTATCTTTTTTACTTGATTGAGGAGAGGGGATGTAAGCCTTCTGAAATTGGTGTTTAATGCTTTTTAATTGGCAGAAAGAAATGAATAAATACAAGAAGATTACTAAAAGGTGACCTTGGGTTTTTGAAAAGCGCCCTGAAATAAAATGTATTATTATTATTTAAAAAAATTGTAGTGCTTTTATATATGTCAGTGATTCACCTTGTGATTGTCATTATCATCCAAAACGCTGATCTGAAAAATATTTACTTTTTAAACTACTGTAAAATGACAGGCCTTCAAAAATGAAAGCAATAATGAGCTCTGAGGAACTTCTAGTAGTGTTTCAGCATCCAGCTGGTCTCCTGTGAGAGGAGAGTGTGGATTA
>JBBKCR010000128.1:16073630-16086404 GCA_037577295.1 Ladigesia roloffi | reverse complement strand
ATAGAGAGAGAGAGAGATAAACAGACAGAGAGAGAGAGTGAGAGAAAGAAAGAGACAGACAGAGACAGAGACAGACAGAGAGAGAGCGAGAGAGAGAGAGAGAGACAGAGAGAGAGAGAGAGAGAGTCCACCAGTACCTGTATTTTAGGTAGTATTGTAACTCTGTTGGGTTTCAGTGGGTTTGAGCAGTCTGGAAGGGCGAGGCAGGAACGGAGAGAGGGAAGGAGAATAAGAGGGAAGGCGGAAGAGAGGGAGGTGGATGAAAATGTGGTTCCAATCACTCACAAAGATGCTTTTGTTCTGCTGCGCTGGGTCTGTCTGAGCCAGGACTCCGGCCCAGGCTTAGTCTGTCAGGCAGCGCTTAATTAGACTCATTAGAGAGGGGATGAGTGCGGAGTCATCGTGTGCAGCCGAGAGCGAGGCTGAACGTGAGGGCCAGATTTCTGCTCACACTGCCTGCAGCCGCCCGCCCCCAGCAGGTCTGCTCTGAGCTCTTTAAAGTGTCTGTATCGGGGAAAGGCACGTTTATCATGTTGTTTTTATTATGTAAACACTGCTCAAATTTCAAAAGGCCACCCTCCGCCCCTCAGTACACAGGCTCCACTTTCACAAACTGGAAAAACAGTCTAGAATCTGCTGTGAAAAACCAGCACACTTACTTATACACACTCTTCAGCCTGAGAGAGCTTTGCTTTACACCTTCAGCCTGACAGGCCTGTTAAAGGGGCAGTCTAAACGAGTGGAGCTCAGTTACATCCATCAGTCAGAAAGAAAGGATAAAGGATAACGACAGGTTGGAATATGGTCATGCAGAAATAAAATATGGTACATGGAACAGGATCTACCGAACAAATGTGGACATAGACATTAAGAAAAGAGAATTGGAGGGAAATTGGCTCTATATAGATTTACATTTAAGTGTATGGCATTTAGCCAACGCTCTTATCCAGAGTGACATACATCAGGACTCAATTCCACCACTGTATCTTCGACCTGTACAGCTAAACTTAAGTCAATCATCCACAATTCAGCCAAGAGACTGCAGGTTTACACCTAAACAACACCAGTCAAAGGAAGTCAGTAAGAGGGATGGGCTTTAAAAAAAATTAAAGTAGTAACAAGCAAGTGAAGTGAGAGAAATGAGAGACGTCGTTAGTCACTAAGATGGTCTTTGAAGAGGTGGGTCTTCTAAAGCTCTCTCTCCATTTACTCAGCATGTACAGGCTTGGTTGCGCCATGTTGGGTTGTTTATGTTTATGCATCCATTTATGTTTACGTCTTTTAATTGTTTTTACATTCAGGCACAGTAAATATAAATCATACATCGATGCAATGACAATAAAGCACCTCTAACACTATCTCTCTATAGACCTACATTTGCATTGTTCAGATGTTCATTAGTTCAGTGACTCTTGGTCTTGCCGGCACCCGTCAGTCACACATCACCGCTATTTTCCCAGAATTCAACTAACCTGTAACACTGGTCCCAATGTGGATATATCAGACCAAACAGGCTCAGACTGTTCCTTTTTTTCTTTTTTTGTTGTTTTTTTGTTCTCTGACCCTGAGAGGATTTTACAACGGAGGCCACATTTCATTTAAGTAAACACTGTTTTATTTTAATGATGCAGACTTGATTCACATGCTCAGAAATGGACTCCCACGTTCTCAGCCCCGACTCGAGGCCCTCTCGCCGGCACCCAGGTCCGCCGCCGGTCACGCATTACCATTCTTTTCCCGGAATTCGACTAAAATGCCTTTTCGATTCCAGCAGCCAGGGTCAATTTCCTGCCTGACAAATAACATTAATCCTGTCAAATATCACCTCAGTGAAATAAAAGCCCAGGCGCTCCAGAAAGGCCTCCAGCTCGTTCCTGGTCCGGCTCTCGTTTGGAGGTGTGCAGGTTTCAGGCGGGAGGCCGAGCGGGCTGGAATAACACTCCACACCCTGGGCGAGAGCGGGAGTGTGTGTCAGCAAGAGATTTTCGCAGGAGTGTGAAAGGGCTCTCTGACCCGGGCCTGTCAAGCTGTGTGTTTTTTTCTCTCTCTTCCCCATTTCTTCCCTCGCTTCATTCAGTTTTTTGACTGGTTTATTTACCCCTCCTGGTGGACGGAGCCTGTAGCGCCGCAGCCGAGTGGCCGGGCTGCTCCCTGAGACTCCGAGGCCGAGCCGGACTCCTGATCTGAACCCGCCTCTCCCAGACCGTCCCACCGACCCCAGCGCTGACCGGTCCAGTCTCTCTCCATTTAACACACATGTACAGGTCTGATTGCGCCGTGTTGTGCTGTGTATGTTTATGTATCCATTTATATTTACGTATTTATTTTAATTCGGTTTTTACAATTAGGCACAGTGCAAAAAATCTTCAACGCAATGACAATAAATCATCTGTATCTGCAGACGGCCATTTGCATTGTTCACTAGCTCAGTGACTCGTGGTCATCAGGCCGGCACCCAGGTTCACCTATTTTCCCAGAATTCAACTCAACTGTCCCAGTGGCCCCAGTGTTCACGTATCACATCCAACAGGCTCAGGCTGGCCTTTCCTATCACTTAGTTTCTTTTGTTTTTCTTTCTTTCTCAGACCCTGAGAATTTTTAAAACAAGGCCATTGTTTTGTTAACAGTGTTGCATTTTAATCAAACTTCATCCAAATCCTTAAAAAACCGCCGCACTGCTGCGTGACTCGTGTTTTCAGATGATTCGGTTTGATGGGAAATGCTCCGTTTGAGAAAAATCTACCAGGCCGGGTTGTTTACAGTGGTGGTGATAGGAACCAGACGTCAAGGCCCCTTAAAGCTACCTCACATACAGTTGCATCAAATGTTCCACTGTTTTTACAGCAGATTTGAGGTCAGGTCTTGGCTTTCAATCTTTAAACAGAATACATTCATACAGGGGGGGCACATTCAGAGAGTTCCTAAAGCTTTATTTGTTTTTTTTCTGGAAATAACATAGTTTGAAAATGTATTTAACACTTTATATAATGACAGGTGAGGTCACTCATGATTTTGGCCATTAAATAAAATCATAACATCATGGCTCCTAGTTCCTGTGGCCACCACTGTAAAGAAAAACATTACATTACGTTAAGCCATTCTGACTTTATATCTCAGTGAGGGAACTATACAGACTGTTTAGAAAAACGGGGGGACTCGCCTCAAAAATCAAAGGTAACCCTTTAAATTGGAAAAGATATTAAGGCACCCCCCTGCTCCACACTTTCTTTTGGTTAGAGAATCTCTTGCATTTCCTTGCAGTATAGTCCAGTGCTGGGCTTGGACTCCTGTTCGGGAAACGAGAGGCGCTTTTCTCAGATAGAACCTCTCGCTTGATCTGAGTCACCGTCTGAGTCGCCCGCAAGTGACTGCAGCTTCGCTCATTTCCTGAGGAGGACAGTAAAGTCCAGCTTTGTTTAGAGAAAAGCCCGTGACCGGGCCAGACAGACCTCATCGGAAATAATAAAAGACTAAAAGCACCAAAAATAGTAGCAGTGAAAGTAAAGGCGACTTTCTCAGAGGAAAAAGTTTAACACTAGCCAGCGTTCGCTTGGTAGCCGGACTCCTGGGTGTGTGTGAGGCGTGTGTGTGTGTGTGAGAGAGAGAAAGAGCGCTAGCTCTAAAAGTAAAAAACAAAGGCAAATAACTGTCATTAGCCTGATGCTGTTAGACAAAAAGCCCCTTGTAAATGTTTCTCCATTACTGTAATTTCTGCACCCAGCAGGCTTTGCGGCCTGGTGCAGCCGCACTCACGCCCGTCCTCCAGTCCTCCTGTTATTTTAAGCCCCCCTCTTTGTTCTCTCCAGATGTTTACCCTCAAATACCCACCCGCCCACCCCCAAGCCCCCGAAAAAAGCTCCCGTCAAAATGAACCCTCCTACGATCCCCCCTTCCCTCTCTCCGCTTCCTTTTCTCCTCCAGCCAGTCCAGATTGGTTCTGAATGGCCGAGTGCTATGCAGACACTTCCGGAGGCCCTGCAGCGGAGGCCCCAGCTTTCAGGTCCCATCATTTGCTCGTGCCAAATTCGATGTGGCCAAGTGTCACGTCTGAAGCTGTTTTCTTTCGCTCTTTTTTTATTATCCCTCCCCAAAGTGAGACTCCTCCCTTCTACTTCTCGCACTCCTAATTGAGAGCACATTTTTCTGCCTGCACACACAATGCAGGTCTTTCTAGGAGAGAGAGAGAGAGAGAGAGAGAGAGAGAGAGAGAGAGAGAGAGAGAGAGAGAGACCCAGCTGACAACATATGGCCATGGCTGAACCCAGCGGTCCACATGTGCAGTCCTCAGACTCTAAATATTTTCATATCCTGAAATAAATAACATTGCATTCATTTAATCTTGAAGCTTTAATCCAAAAGCGACTGAGAAGACGAGGACACATTCCAGTTCCAGGACAGTGTGAGAACCAGAGAGGGTTCAGTCTTTATAGATTATAGTAAAGTAGCCCCTGGTCACAGATGAACAAGAAGAACACCCAGTGTGAACTCATTCTTCTGTTTTTCACCTCTTTTACACATTCACCAGGGGGCTGCCACCAATGAGGGGTGCCCGGGGACCAGGTACCTCACTCCAGCACCTCAGTGGTGGCACTAGCAGTGATGAGATTCAAACCCACAACCCTCTGTTTGCAGGTGCAGCTCCCTAACCCCTAGACCCCCACATTAGTAGTGTATCAGGAGAGGAGGCGAGTCTTCAGGAGGTTTCAGAGGACAGAGAGGGGTCTGTGGAATGCTATGCGTGGTTTATTCTGTGTTTATTTTCATTTATTTGTTATTTTTTGAAGAACCGATCATGAAATAAATAAAATAAATGAGTTTATTTCCATAAAGCTGCATATACGTGTCAAACACAGCAAATCTATCTGCCTCGCCACAAACAAATACAAAATAAAGGAGCCCGGCCCGGTGGACAGTGTAATAAGTATTTTATTACATTTTATAATGCCATTGTCAATAATTAGTACAGATTACATGCAACTAGAACTACTGTACAGTTTTTTATTGTCTGCATGAGCAGACACAAGAAGATTCAGGTTACAAATACACAGATATATGTGTTTTTTTTTATACAGCATGAAGAAAAAATAGCAGTGACTGGCATAAACATGGTCACCCCGGGGTAAAAACAATAATGGTGGATTGCTGTTTTTATTTTTTATTTTTTCTATACCATCTCAGAACCACCACCTATTCTTTTCTTCCCCCAAAGTCTCATTTGAATGTTGAAACGAAAAAAAACAAAAAAAACAAAAAAAAGTAAACAAAAAATATATATATAATAAACTAAGTACATAGAAGTCACTGCTGAAAAATGTACACACATTCTTAAGATGCAACGAAAAAGGAGAGCTGAAGTGGTAGTTCCATTCGATTGGCCGCAACAATACCGTCAGGCTGAGCTCCCCTGCTATGATCCCTTTCCTGGACAACGGGACACCGGAGCTGTCAATCAAAGGGCAAGTGGTGCTTTTATAGCCAATCACAGCACTGGATGGCGGCGCGAAGGCGGTGCTTGCTGTTTTATCGCCGTTACAAAAAAAAAAAGTGGCGAAGTGGTAAAACTGGAACTCTGGTGCCGGTTCACCTTCAAGCATGTCTTAGTTTGGTTACAGCTGTGGTAGATGTGACCAATTTGGAGTAAAGAAATCTACACACAACCCCTTTGGCGGACACGGAAGGTGAACTGCCTTTTTTGGAATTCTTATTTGGTACGTTGTGAAGAAAAAAAAAGACGATACATAAATAAACGGCAGGGAGGGTCAAACCGGACTGAAAACGCAACGCTTTCGCTTGATAGACGAGTGGGAATATATTTTCATGGTCTTTCTATGCAACCAAAGACTGAATAAGCCAATAAAACAGTGGACACCGCATCAGCTCGTTCGGAAATACCGCACTGTTTACACCGGGTAAGCTAACGAGCTAAAGCTACCACACAAAGCACCAACGCCCCCAGCTCCGGGGCCTCGGCCACTGCAGGAATGATTTGGATTAAAGGGAG
This sequence comes from Ladigesia roloffi, assembly GCA_037577295.1. Taxonomy (NCBI): domain Eukaryota; kingdom Metazoa; phylum Chordata; class Actinopteri; order Characiformes; family Alestidae; genus Ladigesia; species Ladigesia roloffi. Next base: position 16,080,403 of record JBBKCR010000128.1, on the reverse strand, counting down.
TCTGTACACACATTGGCACCTAAAAAGGACCCACAAGTAAAGACCTCAACGTTGCTCTCGTTTTTTTTATAAAAAGCAACAGAGGGCTACATATTTTTCTTCAGGTCTGTTTTTTTCCTCTTTCTCCTAGTGTGAGGTTTTGGTCCTGTTTTTTTATTTATTTTTTTTGGTAATTTTTATTGAATTTTTTTTTGTTGAGAAAAAAAGTCCTTCTGAGGTATCATTACACGACAACGTTTTTTTTTCCGTTTTTGTTTTCTCTCGTTTTTTTCTTTTTTCCTTAAAAATGCATAAATGCAATACAGAGACAAAAAGTATCAAAATAGACCTAACTAAGATAAATATACAAACAGGTGTTTACCTAAACCACTTATCTAACTTTGAATCTTTTTTTTTTCCTTTTTCGTGATAATACACTTTTAAAAAAATCATCGTCCCAGACGTTTTCATGAACACAAAATGAAAAAAAAGGAGAGGAAACAAAAAAAGAGCGAGAGAGAGAGAGAGAAATCAAAGCCTATTTAACCGTGATACCTGCAACACATAATATGATAAATACATACACTTCAGCATAAGCAATACAGTATAGGAATTCTGAAGCTCAAAGCTTTACAATAGCTAAGACAAATTAAAATAAAGAAACTATGTCGAAAAAAAAAGAAAAGAAAAGATAGCAAAAAAGAGGGGGGGTGGGGGTGCCCTTGAGGGCAAAGCCGAGCGGTAATATACAATAATACAACATTACAACAAGATTGTAAGATAACCGAAGTGTTATGGTGATCACTAATACCATTGACGTACGTCAGTCTACATCTTATAAAACAACTTTGTTTACAGGTGTACCTTAAAGCACGATCCACGTTTTTATTCAGTGAATGCAGCAGTTCCTTATTACTGAGGTTTCAGTAAAAATTCGGTTTTAACGCGCTCCGCCGTCCTCCGTATCTGTTCGCTTCTCTCTCTTCCTTTTTTTTGTACAAGCTTTTCTCTTTGGATATTTTGGTTCTGTTGCGTCGGTGGCGCTCGCTGGCGGCTCGGCCTGGTGCTCGGTGTGTGTGGGAACGATCTGAGAGTGATCTGCAGGAGCCGCTGTATTAGTCAGAGCATCACCATCCGTCAGGTGTGGCTTTACCTGCATCTGTGGTCCCCCCCCAGAAGAACTTCCCCACCCTCACACAAAGACCTCAGAAAATCACTCTGCATTCAGGTGAATAGAAGAGAGAGAGAGAGAGAGAGAGTAAGAGAAGGAAAGTGTGTGAGATAGAGAGAGAGAGAGAGAGAGAGAGAGAGTAAGAGAAGGAAAGTGTGTGAGATAGAGATAGAGAGAGAGAGAGAGAGAGAGAGAGAGAGAGAGAGAGTAAGAGAAGGAAAGTGTGTGAGATACAGAGACAGTGAGAGAGACAGAGAAGGAAAGGGAGAGAGAGAGAAACCGAGAGAAAGAGAGAGAGAGTGAGACAGAAACAGAGTGAGAGAAGGAAAGAGTGAGAAACAGAGAGAGAGACAGAAACAGAGAGAGTGAGAGGGAGGAAGAGACAGGGAGTGAGAGAAGGAAAGAGAGAGACAGAGAGAGAGAGAGAGGCCTGTGCTAATGCATTCTGCCCATCATGGTTTCTGACAGGCGACTGACTGCCCCATTGAGCGCTCTGTAATGAGCGGCCGTCTCATTGGCTTAAAGCGGGCGGGCCCTAATTATGCATGCGGAATTAGAACACACAATTAAGCCTCGTGGCGCAGGACCTGCACACGGACACTATGCTAATAGATCACTTTAAGTGTGCGGTATGGAGCAGGCCGTTTCCAGTATGGTGACCACTTCAGCACGCAATTCTTTCATTATTTTACTGTGTGTGTGGGGGGGGGAGGTACTCTTTTCTTTTGTTTTGTCCCAGCGTGTGTGTGTGTGTGTATGTGTATGTGTATGTGTGTGTCTATGTGTGTGTGCGTGTGTGTGGGGTTTGCTTGGTTCCCATTGGTCCTAATGAATCTGGGCTGGAGCCGGACGAGCGGTGTTCCCGTCAGCAGAGCGTGTTTTGGTTCTCGACTGGGTTTGGAGGATGGAGGTGAGACGACACTGCGAACACGACGATGGGTGTCTTTCGTTTTGGCCTCTTTTTTGTTTCTGTGGACTATTTTTCAAAAGGAGGTAGCAACATTTTTGGTTTTCATCTTTATTTTTTTGTATTTGTTTTTTAAGCATAAGAAACGTACGAGTCCGTTCCGAAACCAGGCGAGTCGAACCGCGCTTCCGAAGGAAGGAAAGAAGGAAAAACCCAACAAAATAAAAACAACAAAAAATAAAAATAAAATCAACGAGTGTGTGCCGTTTTTTTGAACACGTCCCTCCCAGATCAAATGCAGTTTGAAGTGCAATCGTTTCAACGTCCCTTCATGTGTTGCGTCGGCAGATTAATTTTATTATTTTTTTGCCTCGCCGTCAGTCATTCCTCATTTGTTTGCCGCGCTTTTGGAGACGAACGTTTATCTTTCAAAAGGACTCTCTCAGCGCCAATAAAAAGCATCAAATAAAACCATCTTTGAATCTCAAACAATGGAAAATTAGTGGATTTGCTGGAAATGCGCCGGATGAAGAGATCAGGTTCTCTTTTTTCCCGGGCGTCGTCGTTCCCAGGACTCCCGCGCCTGTTCTTTTTGGTATCTGTGGAACTGAAGTGTTCTCTGAAGTTCTGATAAACGCTTCGCTTCACTAAATCATATGGAATCAACCGAGGAACGCTGAGTATTGGCTGCTGGCTGCTGGCTGTGGAATGGAAAGTGTTTCTGCTGTCATTCAAGTGCCGTATGCATGTAAAAGCGTTATTTGCAATCTTAGACCTTGAGGCTTTATTCTAAGGTTGTGTTTTTAACACTGCCGTCGCCTGAGCACGAGAGGGTAGAGCTTCCTGTTCTACGTTAAGTGCTTTATTTAATCATCTACGGAACTGAGGGAGGCTCTGTAATACTGTCTGTCTGTCCTTACTTCTCTGTTTGGCCTCTTACTGTACATAGTTTTAACCCAACACACACTTTGTTTTAAAACCACCAAATTCTCTTTTGCATCTCACACTTTGGTTTTTGTAACGCTCTGTACTGTAAGTCAAGAACAAATGCTAGAAGGAAAACAAAAAACAAAATATCAATTTAAGCAACCACTGTTCTTTTGGCCAGTTGTTTAGGAATAAAAAGTAAAAAAAATCAAATCAAATAAAAAAATTTAAAGGCAAAATGAAGAAAAATGGAGGGTTTTTGGTTTACTACAAATCTCTTTGGTAACCTGTAACAAAAGCAAAAATCGGGGAGGAGAAAGACGAGGAAAATGAAAACGAAGCATAATTTGGCATGGCACTGCTGAGAAGGTGTATGCGTTTAGTTTTTTTTTAAATCATCATTATTATAATGTTTTTTTCATTTGGAGATCAGTGAACGAAAAATAAAAACAAAACAAAGCTAGGTTATTTTTTTTTAAATCTCACATGCGAAACCAGACACTTTTCAACTCACACAGTGAATTGCAGATATCTTTCATAATATCTAGACACTATAGATCTTTGAAGCTGATATGGAGAGAGTGGCCGCGCCGGCTAGTCGCGGCGAGGGGAAACACCGCGGCGTGAGGTATTCTGTGACCGTGACTTTGTGTTTTTTTCTCATTAAAGCGATACTTTCTATCACAGATGATGTTCATCCACTAATAAAGAGACATTTCTGAAATTAATTCCATTCATGACTTAAAAAAACAAAAAAAGGAACGAGTGCCTGTAGGGTTAGTCCAGGAACTGTGGGGGAACCTGCACCGCGGAACCCCTCGCTGATCTAGAACCCTTCTCTTGACTATGAAACCCTCTGTGCTATGGGAGTGTGTGACTTCACGCGTCTCCTTGATTCGTGAACGTGTTTGATCTGGACTGCGGTCTCGTGGAACATTACTAAAGTCTGGAGGAGGGATCATCAACAAACAACAACCCGCTCCAAATTCAGCCCCTCGGAATGGTGACAGAATGCTTCAATTAAAAAAGTATATAATAATGATAATAATAGTAATACTCAGAATAAAATCAATAAGAGACATGTTTATAACCGAAGTACATCACGATGTAAAGCGCGGATCCTTTCCCCAGAGGCGGCGGACTGTGTGAGCAGTTAAAGAGCTGAGCGCTACCTCCACACATTTCAGGTCGAGCGCACTGTCCGGTTCTCTGAGGCGTCCGCAGAACGTCCAGCACCGGGTTGGTCCTGCGTCCTGGTTCCTGAAAATAGGCCGTTTTCCAGAAAGATTTCTTCTTTTTATAATGAACTGGTGTAACGAAAGCAGAGAGAGAGAGAAAAGAGAGAGAGAGAGGGTGAAAAACGTCCTAGCTGCTCGTTTCTTTTTCCCTCCAGCGCGCCGATATCGCCGGATACCGGACAGCAGGCGGCGGCGAACAGGTCGTCCCAGCGCGAAAGGAGACAGCACACCCCCCCCCCGGCGGGTCGCTCCGACGGTCCTCCCCCGTCCTGGAAAAGGGGCGAGCGACCCCTGACGGAACCCAGAACGCGAGGAAGGTTCTAGGTCACTCCTCCGAGCGTCGTTCTGAGGTGAACCACAGCTGCAGTCCAGCCCAAAGCAAAGCAGTGTCTCGGGCAGAACAATACAAAACAAAAACGATAAAAAAGCCGATTAAGAGCGAGAGAGAGAGAGCGGAGGAGAGAAGGAGCGAGAGTGGTGCCTCGGGGTGTGGGGGGGTCATACACACCCGTCCGTGTGTACACTTCCCTCCACAGTCTTAAACAGGTCTCTCCGAGGGTCCGACACACACACACACACACACACACCGTGTCCGCTACCAGTCCAGAGTACGTCAGCGGCCGGCCCTGTGGGGGGGGGACTTTAACACGGTCTCTGGGAGTTTAGAATGTGTCGCTGGAGAGGAAATGTAGAGTAACAAGCGAAAATAAACAACCAAACCAACAACAACAAAAAAAAACGTTTAAAAAAAACGAGGAGAAGAAAATGAAGGTTCTGTATTTTTGCATTATGGAGCGAGGTGTAACCCTGTTTTGGTTTTCTTGACGTTGTAGTTGGTTCTGTATCTTCTCTCTTTGTGTTCCATGCTTGTCTGTGGTCAGTGTGAGGTTTCCAGCCTGGCGGGAGGCGGCGGCCTCCTACTCCAGCTCCTCGGTGGGAAGGTCCTCGTCCATGTCGCGCTCGTCACTGGGCATGCTCAGGTTCTGAGTGACGGACGCCATCAGAGACACGGACCTGCTGTCCTCCTCCATCTCAGCCGGCTCCTCCTTCACGTGGATCTGGTGTCTGAGACACAACACACACACACACACACACACACACAGAACGGCTCGGTAAGAGAACACACTCCAGGAATCTGTCCAGTCCATTCAAAAGACCTGGGATTATAAACACTGTTTTATTCAAAATACAGATCATACTACCCTGAAAAAAGCATCTGTTCATTAATTAAGTTCTATACACTCCTTTCGTGTTAGTGTATCACCGATAAGTTGTCTTATCTATACACATAACCCTTTGATGTTCGTCATCAGCACTTTTTAATATTAGAGATTATGTATCCTGCTGGTCCTGAGAAACATCTCTCCTTCTTCCATATTCCAGATAATAAAGATAAAATCTAAAGATACAAAGAAACTAAAACTGTTTTTTTTTTACACAATCTATAATTTGTTACGTCCAAGAAAAATCCTTACATATGTAAATGTCCTTCTATATAAACATATTTATATTATTTAATGATTTTATATGTATGTAAACTTCATTATTCCTCCTGTAAAGTGACCGTGATTGTATTGAGTGTGTGTCTGCATGTGCAGAAGTGAGGGCAGTCCTCTGAGCTGAGGCGAGAGTTAGAAAGAGAGGACGGAGAGGACAGAGGGGACGGAGGGACGCGGTGTCTCACCCGTACTGCTGCGGAGACAGGCCGGGGCTGCAGCTGCCGTTGCTGTTGACCTGCTCCACGGTGCTGCTGACGTCGTCGTGACCCACGTGCAGCATGTTGAGGCTGGCGCCCGTGCTGTTGTTCACCAGGGTGGGGCTGTTCAGGAGGCTCAGACTGCTCTCCGCCAGCGCGGCCTGCACACACACACACACACACACTCATCAGACCAAAGTCTTTTCAAACAACCGCTTCACAGAGGTCTGGGCACTGGAGGCACTGGAGGGTGAACGTACATCTTCCTGAGGTCTGAACGGCATCAAAAATGCTTCTTCTACCCTGGAGAGCTGTGGCAACTCTCCCACTTGTGGAACTAATAAAGGTTTATTGTATCTTATCTTATCTTCACATTGTGTCCAGAAGACAATTCCTCTGACCCGAAGTAGCTATTTTACTGTCTATACTAGTTATAGTGTCTATACAGTTTATAATGTCTATACCGTCTATACTCTTATAATGTTTATACTGTATACTGTCTATACCATCTATACTGTCTATACTCTTACAATGTTTATACTGTATACTGTTTATACCGTCTATACTGTCTATACTCTTATAATGTATATACTGTATACTGTCTATACCGTCTATTCTGTCTATACTCTTATAATGTTTATACTGTATACTGTATATACCGTCTATACTGTCTATACCATCTATACTGTCTATACTCTTATAATGTTTATACTGTATACTGTTTATACCGTCTATACTGTCTATACTAGTTATAGTGTCTATACAGTTTATAATGTCGATACTGTCTATACTGTCTATACTCTTATAATGTTTATACTGTATACTGTTTATACCGTCTATACTGTCTATACTGTC
>JBBKCR010000128.1:15960804-15972354 GCA_037577295.1 Ladigesia roloffi | reverse complement strand
TGTTAATTAAACTCCAGTCCAGGATTCCTCATGAATCTGAGGGGAAAATGCCGAGAGTGTAAAGCTCCATCAGAGCAAGATTTGATATTTTCAGTGTTAATCTACAATAATAAACACACAGGAAATGACACATAGTGTATATGTGATATTTATGCATGTACAATATATGCAGAAACCAAGTAATTATGAAACATGTTTGATCATAAGTGACACTTGACATATGCTTATCCACATAGAGGTAAAACCTCAGATAAGAAGTGTGTGAAAACCCCGTATGTCTTATTCAGGTGTTTATCTGTAGCAGTAACAGCAGAAGAGGCCCAAGTACCCGTCTCCAGCCTCCACTTACCGTGCTGATTATTGTTTATTCGGCTGTTTTTCTTCAGCCGAGGTTCAGCACATTGGAGAAAAGGATGCGGAGTGTGTGAGGCTGGGTGACTGAGCGAGTGAAATGGAAATTAAACCGCGCTGACCCCGGCGACCCCTGCGAGCTGCACGCCACCAGAGCGCCGGCGAGGATGAGTCCGGGGCTGTAGAGCCGGCGCAGTGGCAGGCGTGAGGTGAAGTGGTCCTCCAGCAGCTCTTTCCACAACAAACTACTGCCCCGTATCAGTGTATACAGTAGAACCCCGAGACTCGCAGGGGGTATGTTCTGAGAGCAGATTCCTATTCAGATTCTGATTTTATTTGTCATATAAATATAAATAAATATGTATACATACATGGTACAACGTGTAGTGAAATTCTTTTACATCCAGGTATAGTGCAAACTGCAAATCTGCGATGTGGTAAAAATACCTATAAATGTCAATTTTTTAGTGTAAACCCCAAATATGCCCCCAAATATGCTCACAAAACACTTTCAATCGTTATATACTGCAAAATGTGAAGGTAATGCTGTATCCGCACAGTACAGTGTACACTGAACTTCTGCAGTGCTAGAATGTAAACACCGATGTTACCCCTGTATAGACTGTACTGTAGTCCATGCAGCATGTTTTCTGTGGTATTAGCAGGTAAATACAGTAATAAATTAATTTAATTTACAGTAATAACCATACAGACTTTAGGAAGAACAAAACGAAAAACACGAGAACACTCGAGACGCTCCACACGGAAACTGTCAGCTAGCCAGTATAGTCACTGTGTCTCTCGACAGTACCAAAACATTTGTACAGTTTATATGGAAATGTAGCAGAATTTTCGTTATATTCATATTTCAAGATTAGAAAATTATATTTTTCTTAATGATGCAGCTCTAGAAAGTGTGGAAAAATAAATATTGCTTTGATTTTTTTTTTTTTCTAAGTGAAAATAAGTAGACATCCTCTAAAGAAAAACTTTTCCCATTTATTTGCTGAATTTATCACAATAAAACAAAACAAAATACAATATGTGCTTTCATTTTTGCCCAGTCCACATCTTTGGTGGTTCAATACTTCAACCCTTCAATCTTTAAATAATAATCAATAACTATCACAAAATCAATGTATCACATTTCAATAGAGTTCTTTTATGTGGTTTCTGATACTGTAAGATTTTTTCTATTTATATAAATAGACGAAAAGTGCCACCAGTATTATTTTAGCTATTATATGTAGTTTTACAGACAACATTGTATCATGCAGTGTCTGAAATCGCATAAAGGATTCTTTTTTTACTTTTTTGCAGTCTGTAAACGTAAAGTTTGCTTGAAACTAAGCAACTGTAATTAATTTGCTACATTAAGCACCGAGTTCCAGGGCACAAAAAAACAACAAACTGACACAAACACGCCTTGGCCGGGCGTCTACATTCGGGGCGAGGGACGACTGTAAGACTTTTATTTCCACCCTAAGCATCGCTGTAGGTGCCCCGTTCTGACCCAGTTCCACCTGTGTGTATAAACAGTGGGGCCGTCACCAGGGAGGCTGAGCATGTTGGGACATACAGGGCTGGTAACGCCGCCTCTACTCCTCTTTAAGCTCCGCAACAAGCACTTAGGCTGACAGGCCGCTGACAGACGCCTGCACCACTGAGGCTTAATGGGGTGACAGGGCAAACCTAGCTCCAGTGCAGGAGACACCTGGGCTCAAAACGTACCATCAAGCACAGGTTTAAACTCTAATGCAGTTTAGTCCAAAAAAAACACAAAACCAAAAAAGAGAAGAAATCACAAGGTGGCACAGCAACTCACATGAGGGATGTGCAGACTAATTGTAACATTAGAGAGCACTAAGCGTAAATAAAGGTAAACAGTAAACACAGCTGACCCCCGACATTCTGAGAGTACCTGGGAATTGTGACAAACTGCAAATTTGTGATATGCTTATAAAGGGCCTAAAAATAACTTTTTTTATAGTGTAAACCCTATATATGCCCTCAAATATGCTCCCAAATACTTTGTTTTTTTACCTCAGACTAATACATCAGCCTTAAAGAACATGTAAAGGTAAAATTACAAAAGTAAAAGGTAACACTGTAGACTTTACTGCTGTCTTTCAAGGTGCTAGAATGTAAATGTTTAGGTCCACCTTAAAACGCTGACACAGAAGCAATATTTTATCCAGCCCAAAACAGACAGAGAATAATATTAAGACTATCTAATTGGTTTAACTGATTCCTGTGCGATAAGAATTAACATATGAACATCTGTGAAAATGAGTGTAACAGTAAAATAACTTGGTTCTGTTAGGGATAGGATGTGCTACTTCTACAGTTAAGCAGCGAAAGTGACTATGTGTCTACACTAACTCATATCCTGGTGGAGGGATTTGGTTTGTTTGTTGAGGTTTGTATGCAGTGGATTTTCTCACTGCCTTCCAGTGAACTGACTGCTTAGCTGAGGAGTGTGTTGGGCAGGTGGAAAGTCTGCAGCTGATCTTTAAATTTGCTGGTTAAGTTCATTTCTGCGAGGAGCAGCAATAGCCAGAGGAACTTTAGCACAGGGAGGGTGACGCCAGGGGAGACGATACACTTCTCTAGCATGTTTGATCAGCAATTCCTTCCAAGGTTTAGATAAGGTAAGATAAAATAAGATAAGATGAGATAAGATACGATGAGATAAGATAAGATGAGATAAGATAAGCTAAGATAAGATAAGATAAGATAAGATAAGATAAGATAAGATAAGATAAGATAAGATAAGATAGACCTCTCTCAGTCCCACGAGTGTAAAATGTGTATTGCTGTGGCAGAAGGTGGACAGAAACAAAGAGCAGCAAAAACAATAGGATGAAAATTATACAACAGTAGAGTATAGAATGTACAATAAAAAATCACAAAAAAAACAACCCCTGTAATTTTAACCCTTAAAAGTGCCGTATTTTTACCTTAATTACCAGGACATTAAAGAAAATTAAGAGGTAAAGTGCGAAGACTCAGGGGTAAAATTACACAGAAAGGAGAGAATCTGCGCCGCATTCAGAGCGCGAAACCTGATTTCATTATTATTCAGCGACAGCAGTATTTATATTAAATGGCCACTGTGACATCAGCACTTCATGCAAACCATTTTCCCGGCAGTGACTGAGAACAACGTCGCATTCAGCTTTAATTCAGCTCGGCTGAAAGAAAGAAAAGAGATCTGCTCAATTAAAAGATTATGTGTCGATGTGTAGGTTAACGAAAGCACGAGGGCGACATAGTGTACTTCATAAAAACACCTTTACATTTATTTGTGGTAATGTGCACGGCATGAAAAAAAGTCCCGCCTGAAATCCATTGAAATGTGTCAGAATGAGGGATTAATCACTGATCCATGACCTTAAGGACCCACAGGTGCTTTTTCGTACTGACGAAATGTTCCGGGAACACAATGCCGGGCTGCCTCGCCACGCTTCTCTCGCCTATTAAATTATTCTCTCAAATCTGTTTGATGTTTTTTTTAAATATTATTATTCACACTGTACTGAAATATTAAGGCCTTGAGAAGCCCTTCACGCTAATTCAAAAGCCGGAGAGAGAAGGCTGAAAAGAATTTGCCAAAACAGGCCGTGAACTCAAGAGCCCGGAATTTGCATGTGAGGATTTGTTTATACCAAGGCAAGGCTGGGTTAACGTATGGCCGGAATCGCAGAAGACTATCTTGGAAATAAATAAATAAATAAACACATTGCGATACTGCTTTCCAGTGCTAATGTAATTACCTTCTCCCTGTAAACCGCATGTTCCGTGGATTCACGCGGATAAAAGGCGGATATAATGAAGGAAAAACACGTTGCACCGTTTGCTGGGAACCCGGCGGAGGTAGCCGGGCGCCTTGGAGCGGCGTGTTGATTCAAAGCGTCTTACGTCATCAGATACATATTGATAGTGTTAACTGTAGAAGATTTAAACGTGACAGGCTCTCGACAAGAGTAAATTAAATTTCTGGCACATTCAAAGACTCGGGCCTTCAGGGGTGGCGGGGATCCTATTGTGTTTTTCCTCTAGGCGAAACGGAAAAATGAATCTCAGTGGCCTTTCTCTCTCACTCTCTCTCTCTCTCTCCCCCTGAGGAACAGAATGGATCATCCCCAGTCTTCCTTCAGCAATTACTTTCTCCTCCCGTTCCATTGTCTCTATGTTTCCCACTTAACAGAGGCTCGGGGAAAAAAAAAAATCCCCCACCGCTCTCTTGAATGTAATCCCCTAAGGCCTCGTTCAGAATTAAAACAAGTCCAACTGACCCGCAGACAAATCTAACAAACAAACAAAATGCTGGAAAGACATGAGCTAGATTTATACAAGACCAGGGGATTCGCATGCACTCTGTATATTTATAGTAGGAGTTAAAAGGTTATATTACTGTAACCCACCCCCCCGCCCTCCCCATCCCAAAACCAAAATAAACATTTCATCCACTCATGTTAAGCACCAAATAAGGGTCAGATCCAGACTAATATTATTTCACACACAAGCCCAAAGAGGATTGTGGCCCATTTGTAACAATTTGTCTGTTGTAATGCATTATAATATAGTGACATCACATCATTATTTGCATCCTCTGACCCAATTTGTCAAGAAACATCCCCTTTTTAACATGTTTTATGTCAACAGAATCAAGACAAATTGCGTACAGGTTATTTATTGAGGTATAAAACAAATCCTAGTTGGGATATATTAGTGTACTGAAAAAAAAAACATTAAAATATTATATTGCTGTTGCTTTTTCACAGGCTGCAATGTGCAGCTCAGTTATTTTGCATTTAAATATGTGGAGTATAGGAGGATGTGCACTTTACTCTCACTTCTCATTTGACCAGCAGTGTCAAATAATAATGTGAAATCGCACCATTTAAATCAACCCATCCTCCTTTTGTATGGTCCTTCAAGGCATGCCTCTCTCTGTTGGACTTTTCAAATCAGAAATCACAATCCTGGTTCCAGTTTCAGGACTGCGGTGGTCTCCCCTCTTACTGTAAATTCAACAAGCCGCGGCTCTCTGTGATCTAACGCCACCACTAGGTTCGCACTTAGCCGCGCAGAAGCCGTCCAGCAACTCGTCAGAGGGCCACTGGTTCAAGCTGCCGATTGGTTTCTGCCTTTTAGCAGCGGGGTGGAGGTCGACAGGGGCATTGAGAGGAGAGGACTAATCGGGCCCTCATGCAGTGCCTTTGTGGTCGGCTGGAGCCCGGCTTCCTGCTCTGAAAGGCTGAAGGTGCCTCTCGTCATTGAGGCAGAGCGCTCCAACAAAGAGAGGCCATGGGAGGAATGCAGCAAATTCAAAGGCAAACTGGTAGATCTGCACTGGTATCAAGCGCACAATAGACCAGTAAAGGATTTCGAAGCATCCACTCGAGGCGCAGTTAACGGCGGGCATACTGTCAATTAAAGAGAGATTTCCATCTCAAGATTGTCATTCCTCCATAGCTAAAGGTCATTGTTGCTCGTTGTCACGGGGGAATATTTTGCTTTAAATGGCAGAACGGCGGGAGCGTGCAACCGAAAGCAGGCCGGTATCCGAAGGAGGCAAAGTTTCTGGCGAGCCTGTGGAGCATTGCCTGAATGTTAATTCCCCCAATTTTAGATTGAGAAACCATTTGTACCATTCCAACAATCGCAGTTCCCTTTGATTAGGCTCTTTTTTTCCCCTTTGCTCGTGAGCCTGTCGAGCATGACTTGAATGTTAATTCCACCAATTTAAGGCACGAAGTCATTCGCACCGTTCCAGAAACACTTTGACAGTTTCCGAAATGCTTGGCGGAGTCTTTGTGCTGGGGCTGAAAAGTTGGGGAGAGCGCCCGTTTGAGGATTTTTCGTATTTTGTCAATTTCCCTCCACAGAACAGCGGTAGGGCCGTCTGTCAAGGAAAGCACCGCAAACTGAGCACCTCAAACTGAGCACAGGTCGTTAACGCTCGCCCCCCGCACCACAACCCTCCCTCCTTCCCTCCCTCCCTCCCTCCCCTCTGCCGCCCTTTCTCTCCAAACTCTACATGATGTGCGCCTTGTTGTTCGGCGGTTATCTTTTGTTGCGCCGCGGGCCGATGCCCCCAGAAGTCAAAGTCGATTTCTTTCTTCTCCCAGACAGATACAATCTTGACTAGCCCATTCAGAGGCCGCAGACTGAGTGGCCCGGGCCGGTCTATTATAACGCCCTAATGTGCCCTCCGGCAACATCATCACTGTCGAATCACAAAGGTGATCGTCAGAATTGAATGAAGAGATAGGCCTTTATGCTTTCTTACTCAAACATAATTCTCTTCTTCTGCCATTTTGACACCATCATTCTGTCAGCACCCCCCTCCCGCCACCGCCACCGCCGTCCACCCTCCTTTCTGTTTTCTCTCTCTTTCTTTCACCCTCACGCGTGGCATAACAATATCTATTTTTTTTCTTCACCTGCTCCAATACACAATATTCAACCCTTATTTCTCCTTCAAACGTTTTTTTCTCGCCTTGGTCCATTTTTCCCATTCTGCCACCTCCAGACCCCCCCTTCCCAACAAACCCCCCCCTACCCCCACCACCAACCCCCAAACTCCCAAGGTCAAATGGGACAAACAACGCCACCGGTGTCTCGAGCCGCGAGCGCCACTGGCCACCATTGCCTTGGTTTCCTAGGCAACACACTAACCATTAATTTTCAATTAAAGCAGACAAAAGAGATGACAGCTCAGGCTCTATGGAAGATGTCAAGAATCTGTATTAATATACGACAAGTGAGCATAATTGTAACCCCCCCCACCCAAGACCCCCCCTCACCCCCCTGCCTCCTAACGCCACCCTTTAAAAAAAATTTTTGAAGTATCATCTGTGCTATCAGTGAAATGTGAACGCGGCGGATAATTTGAGGGACTCTGCCACTCCGTGTGCGTTTCTTTTTACGGAGGAAGCTTATGATGTATCCTTCCAAAATAACACTCATGATTATTTCCTCAGAGTAGCAATTATAATTTCCTTATCAATTTTTGCCATTATTATTATTTTATTTAATATTTTTCCGCCCAGAGATATCTCCGTACGCGCGCGCCGTGATTGGCTCGCCGAGAATAGCGGTGCGTGGTCAGGCTGGAGAGGTGGGGCGGACCAGACAGGCGGCCAGACAGGTGAGGAGACGGGTCTGACAGGCCTGTAGGAGGTGGTCTCACATCCATTTCTGAAAGCATCTCATCTCATGCGCACCGAGTGATGAGGAAATCAGATAAATATTCCTTATAACTGAGATTGACAAGCAGGTGCTTCGGACAGGAACATGGTAAAGTGGCTTCTTAGCTGAGAAACACGAAGAGAAATCTACTCTCAGTGGGTTTTACTTCGGAAAACATACACATCTATCATTTTTCATTCGTTTTACAGTCAATTTCTTTATGTAATCAAACTCTGCAACCATTAAGATAGTCTAACTTGCTTATTTTGCAAGAATGGACATAACATTTATATCTCAAATCTACAAAAAGAAAATGTTCCAGCCAGGACTTCTTCCTGTAGTATGTTGGTAGATATATCTAACTCTCCTACCAGTCGTGCTTTCAGAAGATGACCTGCAGGACAAATGCATCTATTTAGAATGTGATAGTGTGGCCAATCAGTCATGTGTTGATTTTAAATTTAGGAAACATTAAAATAAAGTGAACAAATATAAAAAAATACCCTCAAAGTCTCCTGGAATAGTTGTTGTGTATTAGGGCTCTTTACTGACAGAGCCACTGTAAAACTGCAACACTGAAGGTGAGATATAAGTTTGTTTCCTGTTCCGGGTCTTTTATAGTCATGAGATTTCCATATTTCAGCTCCTAAGGAATGCTCATGGTTAGTTTGGTGGTAGCGGAAATTATTTTAGATTTATTTTGATGGACGGTTCACCATTGTTCTTTATAAACTTGAAGCATCAGTCCATCTTTGCTCCATTAGATGCTCACAACACTTAAACTAAAAAGAACAACTCAGCATTCAGAACCATTTCTGAATCCCTAAAGAAATGTTACTTATTAAAAAATATATATTTTTCAAGGTTTGCAGCCTGTTGCAGCAGCTTTGTCAACGCGTGTGTCTGTTTTTCAGCATTTTTGTGTGTTTTTTTATTCACTGTCACATTATCAAAATCATCCCTTCTTTACTAGAGTATAACATTTCCTTTCAGGCATCAGTAAAAGTAATATTATCTCATGAACCCTTTCGAGAGAGAGAGTAGAACAGGTTCTTTACCAAACCATATGTGTTTTTCTCCGACCGTACATCCAGGAACCGTGTAGGAACCGGACTGTGTGTGATGACAAGCTACATATCTGTGCCGTTTTGAGCTGAAAAAGGTCAGAGGAGTACAATGGTACGATCCTCTACCCCTCTATCCTTAGTTCTGGCAGGGTAATTATGTCCTTTTTCTGTTCTGAGAGCGTGTGCTGTTAGGCCCTACAGAGCAGCGGGCTCTGAAATGAGGCCCCGCTCCTTAGAAAGCAGAGGGTATGCAAAAGAGCGTGTCAGTCTGTGAGCGAGTGCTCACATTCACAAAGCTAAAAGGGCCTTATCAGGCGCGAGCTTCCTTTAAAGAGAGGGGCCTCTCGCGGCGCGGAGAGAGGCTCCGGCCCCGGGCCCCGAGCGTTATCAACCTTTCACCTGTTCGGCTCAATTAGACTCTGGTGAAAGCCGAGCCCTTTCGGCGAGGGCCGTTATCGGAGCGGTCTGCGTGCGCGGGGAGGAAACCGACGGCGCCTGTGGTTTATTCTCAGAGTCTCCGCCTCCGCGGCAGTGTGTTACTGTAGATAACGAGGCGAGACTCGGGCATCGGGCCGCCGCGGGCCGGGCCAGACAAACACGCGCGCAGGTCAGGCCGCTGACGGCCCAGGGCCGAGGGTCGGTAATGGAGAATTTACGGCAGGTCCACGCAGGCCGGCGTCTAAAGGAGACATGGACAGGATGAGCTACAAACGAATTAGGGCCCGGCTGAGAGGGACGGCGGGTCTTAACGTTGAGGAGGAGGAAGGATGGGGCCGGGAGAACACAGAAGGGCGATCTGCAGCAGGGATGAGTGTAAAAAACCTTCGGGGGACAAGATGAAGTTGCTGGTCTAAGAATAGACGCGCTACAATGAAAATGTTTTATCAGATCAGTGCCAAAGGGCATCAGTTTTCCCATTCATACACAGAAAACAGGGAAACACAGAATTTAACCAAGAATAGCACCGGAAGCCACGAGTGTATTATAGCTGAAACTTTACACCTAGGATTACTTGATCTTATTGGATCACTTCATTAAAAAAAGTAAATGATTAGAACGCGTGAAAGGGTGTAGTGTTAAGGATGATTAGGGTTGATTTAAAGGAGATTCTCATTTAGGAACAAGAATAGGATTCTTTTTTGGCAAATTCCATGAATACATACATTTTCCTTCATTGCGAAAATGATCATAATCAGAATATGAAGCAATATAGTCCCAAACCTGAACTTTGTTCCTGTTATGAAGGCCTAGAATCTACATATGTGAGATATTAAGGGTTTAATGGCAGACTTTCTGAAAAGGAACTAGAAAGAAACTCACAACTTGGAGAAGGAACATTGAGAGAGAGAGCGAGAGAGAGAGAGAGAGAGAGAGAGAGAGAAAGAGAAAGAGAGAGAGAATTTGCTCCCTTCCTCCCTCACTCCCTAAACTCACACTGCTCCACTAAATCAAACAGTCCCTAAACCAGGCCCGTAAAAGATGCCTCCCTCTGTCCCACCACATTAGTGCTTTTAATTAAGGTAATTACTTTCAAAGCACTCATAATAGGATTCTTTTTTCTTCCTGCCTGCCACGGTAAATACACTTTAATATGCATCCCCCTAAACCACACACTGACCCACTTTCCTCAGCGGTGCGCCACTTTTCCCAGTGACCACCTTTCTGAGGAGCTGGAGGAGCTGGAGAAGGAGCTGGAAGAGATGGAGGAGCTGGAGGAGCTAAAGGAGAAGGAAGCGCTGGGCGAGCTATAGGAAAAGGAGGAGCAGGAGGACCTGGAGCAGCTATAGGAGGAGAAGGAGCTGGAGAAGCAGGAGGAGCTGGAGCTGGAGGAGCTGGAAAAGCAGGAGGAGCTGGACGAGCTATAGGGGAAGGAGGAGCTGGAGGAGATGGAGGAGCTGGAGGAGCAGGAGGACCTGGAGCAGCTATAGGAGCAGGGGGAGCTGGAGAAGCAGGAGAAGCAGGATGAGATGGAGTAGCTGGAGGAGATGGAGGAGCTGGAGGAGCAGGAGGAGATGGAGGAGAAGGAGGAGATGGAGGAGAAGGAGGAGCTGGAGGAGAAGGAGGAGATGTAGGAGAAGGAGGAGCTGGATGAGCTGGTGGAGAAGGAGGAACTGGAAGAGATGGAGGAGAAGGAGGAGCTGGAGAAGATGGAGGAGATGGAGGAGCTGGAGGAGATGGAGGAGAAGGAGGAGGTGAAGGAGATGGAGGAGAAGGAGGAGCTGGAGGAGATGGAGGAGAAGAAGGAGCTGGAAGGCTAAGAGGCCAAAATAGCTGCTCAGGAGAACGTCTGCATTATTCATTTAAAAACGGCAGACTGAAGTGATGGATCTGAAGATGGGTGTCTGGCCCGAAACCTCTCAGATCGTTTAATAATTAATCGCATATTAGCTCCTCTCCTGCACTCGAATTAATTTTACGTAACAATCATTTTTAATTCACATTTTTCATTTCCTGTAATGTAGCTTTCAGTCGAACATATTCTGCACATCAGTCTCAGGCCTCAGGAAGGGAGACGCCAGCACCAAACCGGCAGGTGGGGACTTCAGCAGCAGCACTGTGTCTCTCTGTCTGTCTGTCTCTCTGTCTGTCTCTCTCTCTGTCTGTCTCTCCGTCTTTCTCTCTCTCTGTCTGTCTCTCCGTCTTTCTCTCTGTCTGTCTGTCTCTCTGTCTCTCTCTCTGTCTCTCTCTCTGTCTGTCTGTCTCTCTGTCTCTCTCTCTGTCTGTCTCTCCGTCTTTCTCTCTGTCTCTCTCTCTGTCTGTCTCTCTGACTTTCTCTCTGTCTTTCTCTGTGTCTTTCTCTCTGTCTGTCTCTCTGTCTGTCTCTCTGTCTTTCTCCCTGTCTTTCTCTCTGTCTTTCTCTCTGTCTTTCTCTCTGTCTTTCTCTCTGTCTTCCTCTCTGTTTTTCTCCCTGTCTTTCTCTCTGTCTTCCTCT
>JBBKCR010000128.1:15829731-15840994 GCA_037577295.1 Ladigesia roloffi | reverse complement strand
GTTTGTGTTCTGCTGAGGAAACAAAGTCACCTTCGACTTGGATGCCCTGGGGGTAAGCAAATAAACATCAGATTTTAATTTTGGGGTGAACTATCCCTTTAATACTAGTTTGGCTTGGTTATAAATGGACCTGAGTGGAGGATCTCCCTGTGCTGACTGACTGTACTGCAGTATTACCTGTGTACACTTGACTTTGCCAATTTTTTTATAATTCACCCAATATTATAGTATTGTCTGTTTAAATTAAAACAACTTCTGTGCATGAATAACATGAATAACTGTAAGTGTTGACAGAAACAGTGTGTGTGTGTGTGTATGTGTGTGTGTGTGTGTGTGTGTGTATGAGGAACAGAGAGAGAGGGAAAGTCAAGAATGAACAGTTTATTAAGAAAAGAACTTCCAGGTTTTATTTAAATCCTTACGTTCATAACAATGACCGCGTTAGTAAACCCAGCCTTAGTGGGCAGGGACATGCCAACATGCCACCATTTCAAAACAACAAGGAAAAGGAAAAAATTTTACTTAGAGCAAAAATGATTAATGTTAACAGCTGGTGGAGTCGTGATTAGGAAATTGCCCCTGCAATCAGAAGGTTGTGGGTTTGAATCCCAGGACTACTAGTTGCAAAATCCTGGCCACACAAACACCCCCACACACCCACCTGTACACCCACACACACCCACAAACACCCACACACACCCACCTGTACACCCACACACACCCACAAACACCCACACATACCCACAAACTACCACCCACACACACACACACACACACAAACATCCACTCGAACACCCACACACACCCACAAACACTCGGTGCTGTGTTCCTGACTGGCCACTGGTTAAATGGGCTAAATTAGTTTAAGGGTTTCAGTGTGTGGTGTCTTCACAAATGATAAATCGACGCTCTACTCTTGCACTTACTTTACAATAAGTGCTCTGTTCTCTGTTTGTGGAGTCTGGGCAAAAGGCCACAACCTCCTTAATCAGAGATGCTGGTCAGTGCATCTCCAGTTCGAATGTGTCCTACTTAAACTGCTTAAAGTTAACATAATTGCCGAAGAAGTATAAAACCATCCTTCGTTTTTAGAAGCGGCTCATGCTGTGCTGAAAGTTGCCGCTCCAGACCTGAGGGAAATGAACCCGTATTGTTAGCCGCGGTCCGCTGATACCGCCGCAGTGTTCGGGGGAATCAGAAGGAGTCCAACGTGCTATTTGTAGTATGGACCAATCTACTCAGCATATAATGGAAAATAGATCATTACACATAGTGGAGAGAAGCAGAAGTGGTAACATCCTTCTGTCTCTGTCCATTAGACCCACTTTTTGCACACTTCTGAACTTCCTGGAAGTTCTTGAGACTTGAAGGTAACGAATAATTGCAGTGATAACTAGAGTACAGTCCTGTCCGCAAAAGACATGACACTAATGAACATGTGAATAAAAAACTTCTTAAAAGATGCATTGTCCATCTCCTCAATCCTCAATCGTTTAATCGAGAGAACGTGTTTGTGAACTTTAAAATGTGAACATTTAATACTAATAGTAATCACTAATGGCTCAATCAGTCAAGATGGAGAAAATAAGTAAATGTTTATGTTTATTGAGAATCAGAACCACATGTTAAAACCAGCCCAGTAATGGGTGAGACATGTTGTAATAAATAAAGATCTATACAGGAGCTAACTCCTCTTTGATGGAAATCTGTGCAATATGGCCCCATCAGAAATCATTTCCCCAGAAGAAAAGCTGCTGAGGCTGGAAAGAGGATTACTATAAAGACTTGGTCTCCTTCAAACCACAGTGAGGCAGATTAACAAATGAAAGTAATTCAGTCCTCATTACTCTCTGTAGTGGGTATTCGAAAAAAGTGGTGCCAAGGCACACTGTGACAAAGAGTGACAAAGAGACGCTACAGTGGGAGGTGGGAATCTCCAAGCATCTCCTGCACTTAATAATATAAGATATGGAATTATAAGATAATACGATACATTATTAGTCCTAAAGTGAGAAATGTGCATTATTAATGCTGAAAGTGGACAGAACTAAAATTGTACAACTCAACAATATCATATTAAAAAGTACACCTGTATATATATCCAGTGCTCATATATATATATATACACACACTAATGCTATGCTAATGCTATGTTAATGCTAATGCTAATGTCGTTTTCTGCATTTGAGCAAGCACACTTTGCATTTCTCTGTGGAAATGCAGTCTAGTTTGTTTTGTTGTATATTTGTCATCATATAGTAAAGCAGCTCCTTACATGGAAGTTCCCCTCGATGTGTGTTGGCTCTTGCGATGTCCGACGTCATGCTGGGCTTTGTTTGGTGTAACTGTTTCTTACAGAAGTTACTGTAATTTAAAAACATGTAATAATAATAAAAACTATCACATGAAGTTAAATATAACAACACATGTATGTATGAGCACTGGATATATATACAGGCACACACTGGAAAGTCCTCAGCCGACACAGACAAAGACACATTGCACATTGCTCCTGTAATATTCTAAAATTGCGCATGTTACACCAGAAAAAGAAATAGGAAAGGTACCATAGAAGAATCCAAATATGTTTGTTAAAGACACCTGGAAAGTTCAGTAGAAGTTCTGCAGCCAGGGTTGATAAAAACAAAAATAAACACGGACCGGCCCAGCCCTCGCCAGAGCTCAGAATAATTTCTTTTTAAAAAACACAAAAGCTGATGTTATGTTTATTTTGTGAGCACACTGAACATATGCTGATGCCTTAGATAGTATTTTTAATTTTAATAATAGTTTGTTGCTCTATATTTCGGTGCATTGTCACTCAGTCACTCTCCGGAGCCCCTCCCTCTATTGGTTTTCCCCTCCCCCTTGTGGGCAGAGACTATCTCCAGGTTCCAGTGATCTTGTGTTTTGTCTGCTTGCTTCTAAAACCTAAAATACAAGATATTTTTCATTTTTGTTCATGTGTTGTCATATTTAACTTCATGTGGTATTTTTTATTATTATTACATGTTTTTAAATTACAGTAACTTCTCTGTGACACGGTAACATCAAACAAAGCCCAGCATGACGTCGGACATCGCAAGAGCCAACACACATCGAGGGGAACTTCCATGTAAGGAGCTGCTTTACTATATGATGACAAATATACAACAAAACAAACTAGACTGCATTTCCACAGAGAAATGCAAAGTGTGCTTGCTCAAATGCAGAAAATGACATTAGCATTAGCATTAACATAGCATTAGCATAGCATTAGTGTTCACATTATGAGTCACCTGTACAGAGACACAATGTTAGCATTGATATAGCTTTAGCATAGCATTAATGTGTGTGAGTGTGTGTGTCCCAAGATATAAATGCTGCATATTTAAACAAGTTCTGCCAGCTGATCCAGCTAGTGTGAGGAATAATGCTTAAAATTCAATTTTCTTTGACTAGAAATGATGAGGCACAAGCTTTAGCCAAATGCAACAGGTTTTGGTGTTCCTCATTACTTTTAGTTTTTGGAGATGTTCTTTTTTTCTTTTTTGCCAAATACTAGTTGTTTTTTATTGTCGCTTTACACTAATACTCTTCTGTAATACTGTACTAATAACAAGTTCTGATGTCCTTTCTTAAAAGCAGCATTAAGCTTACAGAAGGCTCTATAATAATAAAGTTATATTTATTACCATTAGGAGCAGCTACTGAAAGCATGTTGGTGAGTTTTTTTGGCATTTTTGCCAAAACATTTTCATAATCTGTTTATAGGATTTGTTTAAAATTGGTCATTTAAAATATGCCTTTGCTCTTCATGATGACTATTATGAACCCAGTCCAGGCTTAAAGAACAATCCAGATCATTCTAAATGATCTACAGACATTTCTTAAACCTGAACAAGCCAGTTCTTTTGCACGATTTCACAGGAAAAGGGTGAGATAAGAACAAGCCCCAAGCTGCACTTGCATCTTTACGGTGAACCCGGATCAAGCAGGGGGTGCAGGTCCTAGAGCAGCTTCCCTAATGCCTCCACACTTACAGCCTTATTTCTGCAGATCCATAGAGGAGACTTGTCTGATTAGACCTGGTTTAACTTCCATAGCCTGCAGGTTCTTTGGGATCATCCTCAGCTGGAGCATTTAGCACCGCTGCCTTTCACCCACCGTTGTGTAATAAGAGACACTCCGGCTTTCTCTAATGACATTTTAGCCGACATATCCGGAGATTAACGTCCTTCACTTTCGCGTGGCGTCAACTTTGCTTCCACGCCATACACTCCAGATCGACGCTTTGATATTTGCTCTGAAGGAGTTTTTCTCCCTTCAGTCTGCCTCGCCCCCGTGATTGTATAGTTCAATCTGATTCCCAGTGCTGTGCAGAAGAATCCATGAAGCTGTGAATGACGTCACCTCAGCCATGCAGCACCATAAAGAGCTTCGGGTTCCGTCTTAAAGGCAGTAATCATTAAAAGGTCTTCAGGTGAGCTGAGACAATGCCTTTCTTCATCGTCAGGCCCGATCGAAGGAGCGCGTTATCACTTTTATCCCGGCTTCTTTTTTAAAAAGCTGTGTTTTGTCATTGCTGGGCCGCTCAAAGGCCTTTTACAGAAGGAAACATTAATGTGGAAACGAAGGTCTTTATCGCGGCAGGCGTCAGTAAATCAGCGGAGGGACGGGAGTGGAGGTCTGTAATGGGCCTCCTAAGCGCTCCCCTGTGCTGCATGCTGGACGCCCCGTGTCCTTTGCCTCCCGGTGTAACCTTGTTGAAAGGCACTCTACACCAGCCGCCGCTCTCATTATGAGTCACCTGTACAGAGCCGCATGTAATCGTTTTTCTCTTTTTGCCTTTGTCCTATTTGTTATATTTTCCTCACTTCCTAATCTGGTCGAAACAGGAGAAAGCAGTGGCCGTTCCCCTGGCGAGCAGTTTTTAATGTTTCCTGGTGCCTGGAGAACTGTTGTCGTCCCCACACCCATGTTGCCAGGACCGAGGGCTAATAATGGAGACTTTTCCACCAGACTCCTTAGAGCCCAACGCTCCGACCTACTTACCCACCAAACAGCCACAAGCCCCCCATCATCCCCATCCTGCAGATGCAGCATGGCAGTACTAACACCAGCGGTGGAGGAATAGAAGAATATCTGTTGGCCCAGTAATTATTAGGAATGCACTAGTATCGACTTTCTGCATCAATATCGATAAGTAAGTAACACATATATCTAAATGATATCAATACCATCAACCGACCTAAACATAGTCAACTGAATGTAAGACAGGTCAAACTTGTTTATGCTTGATCGCCCTTTAGTATCATGTTGCTTAGCAACAGCTAAACATTACAGTTGCTGCTAAAATGTACTTTTTAGAAACGTGGATGTGACAAACTGGTGTAAAAATGTGTGTTTTGACCTGTTTGCCACTGACATGCAGTACTGTGTAGAAATCTTGGGAAAATGATAGGCAAAGACATTTGTCTGGGCAGTAAACATTTCACGAGATAATTTTGAATGAAAAATGTTATTTCTGTCCAGTACTCGCTTCGGATAATTCATCCTTCCGCCTGTGGTGGCTGTGCAACCTTCTATCCACCAGCAGTAATGGAAACAAGAATGTATTTTTGTGTAGATTTGTATTTATTTTGAAGTTCTAGCAATTTTATTGGCTAGGACTCACATCCCTGATGAGATAAATGGGTATAAAATGGGCATTTTGTTTGCACACTGCTGTATGTCACACATCTTTGTTAATTATGAAAGCGTGGTCAAAATGAACAGGACACGAATTATGGCGGCATAATCTAATTGTAAACCACTCCTAACAGAGGAGTTGGTGGTGTTGCTCTGCGGGGCTGGCTTGATCACCCTGCATGCGAGCTGATTGGCCGCATTACGGCGGGCCTTATCTGAGCAAGAATCTCTCTTCGTCTGCATTTGCATTTTAATTGCATCTGTGTTTGGTCCAATTTTAATTTTGACATGTCTAGGCACATGTCATGCTTTTGAACAAACACCAGTGGTTTTCATATGCGGGGCGCAGGCCGCATGATGCATCACATATTGTCACTAATGCAGAGCCCTTAGAGGAACTGAGGCAACGCTGATTGCATGTTAATGATAACTGATGAGGCCGATTATTTGATCCCGGGAACTGGCTGCAGTGCTGCTAGGAAGGACTTGGTCTGAATGTTCTTCACTTTAGGTTGCTGCTTCATTATCTATTGTGAAGTATTTTTGTTTTGCATCTCCTAAAGATGTGGCAACTAGAGGTCAACCGATATTTAATTTTACCTCTACCGACAGCTAGGTTGGTCCATACTTGCCGATAACCGATTAATTAACCGGGATACTGGATTACAAAATAAATAAATCAATAAAAACACAACACTTCATGTAAAATAGTACTGAACTTTATTGCAAAAAACAAACAAAAAACAGAACTGAATCAGGAAAATGTGTCATATGATATAAATATGAATATATTAATAAATATTGAGGTAAATTAAAGACATGCTTTCAACTGAAACAAAGTAACACTCCAAATAAATAAAAAACGTTACATACAAAGTGAATAATAAAAGCCACTCCATATAACAACAAATTTGAACTTGTGAAACATGAGAAACTTAACTAGTCCTGTTAAAGAACTGCAAGAGATTCAAGTGTAACACGGTTCAGTTCTAGTTCTATTTTAATACTCAATAGAGGCGGCTCTTGCCATAGGTATGTTGCTCTCGCGCTGTAATGACGGGCCGTTCTCAGCTGCTTCAGGTCTGACGCAACCCAG
The DNA here is from genome assembly GCA_037577295.1 of Ladigesia roloffi. Lineage (NCBI taxonomy): Eukaryota > Metazoa > Chordata > Actinopteri > Characiformes > Alestidae > Ladigesia > Ladigesia roloffi. Next base: position 15,834,228 of record JBBKCR010000128.1, on the reverse strand, counting down.
AAAAACTATCGGTGTGGATTTTCGCAGATATCCGATAGTTCCGTGAATCAACTATCGGTGCCGATTAATCGGCAAAACCGATATATCGGTCACCCTCTAGTGGCAGCTACTCCCTCGCTAAGAGCTGAAGGACGGCTTCATGTTATTCCTGCCGCCCGCTGGTGTACGAGCGCTCAGTTGCAGAACAGTGACTGGGCACGACTGGCACTTAAGAACGCTCGCTCCATGATCCTCGGCACCTCCGAAAAAGAACAACACCGCCCCCCCTCATCCATCACGATTTGTTTTCCTCCGTCGCTTCCTACAATTGATTGACAAGGGCACTGCCGGGGTAAAGGCTACGAATGACTTCACGTGCACGTTATGGATTATAAATTACAGCGGGCCTAATCCCCCATAGGGGAAACTCTACCTCTCCATTCAGCTCTATTATTCTGTAATGGATGTCTGATTCGAGAATTAGGCACTCTGTCTGTCAGGCTGAAGGTGATATAGCGCTGTGCTGCAGGACAGGGAACGGGAGAGGCCGTAACTCAAGCGCAATTTGATCAACGGTATATAAATCTGCCCCTCGCTTCCTGCGAGATGTGCAGCCCCTCCGCCTGTCCCCCCGCGCCCACCGGGCCTTTGAGATTCGCGGAAAGGGGACACCGCATCCGCGCATAACCCCTGGCTTCCTGACACCGGCTGATGTATGGATTCTGTATGGTTACTATCATCCCCGTGAATCCCAGGCCTTTACACAAACAGCCCCAGGGGCAGGCTGGGCCCGAGGAACGCGCCGCTGTCGGACTACCTGCAGCGTTTTCTTCCTCCGATTAGTTTTGTCTCTGCACATTCCTCCCTTTGAATCGCTATTATGTGTTTATCAGAGTGCCCCCCCACCCCCGCCCCGCCCCTTCATTTTTGTTTGACGACTTGCTGTTTTTTTTATTCCTCTGTGTTTTCTGGGAGCAAGGCCTCTCAATGGGGTCAAGTTTCTTCTCTCAACACATAATGTAAATCAAACCAGTCGCAGATCCTTCCCTCTGTGAAAGTGTGGCACAAAGGCGTTTTCAAGACGAGCCGCACACACACATCATTGTATCTTAATTCTCTGGAATGTATTTTTTCCCCGTGTCGCCGTTTTATAGCCCGGACCGCGCAAGGACGCCAGCCACTGGGCCGACAAGCCATCTGACCTTGAAAAAGAGGACAGACCCCTTTTTATTTTTTGTTCCTTATTAAAATTCTTACATTGGTGTGTGTGTGTGTGTGTGTGTGTGTGTGTGTGTGTGGGCGGGGCGGGCCGGGTGATGATAAAAAGTTTACTTAAGACATCGCTTCAAACTCATCCTTAAATTATAAAACATTTCATGACTCGCCCTCCTTTCAATGGAGAAGAAAGGTTTTTTTTTTTGGTTATAAAATCTTTGCTTTCATTCAAGCCAGAAATGCTTCAAAAATCCAATTGTGTTATTAACAATAAAGAAGCGCTCAATCACTCGGGTTCTAATGCAGAATTCTTAAGAGGCCTTAGCAAAGCCCTCAGTGCACACACACACACACACACACACACACACACACACACACACACACAAGCTCATGTACAAAGTCAGGGACCTCATAAACTAACCGGGAGGGAGCTGCGGAGCTATAATCCATACTATTGATGTTGTAGTCCTGAACCTGTCTCTCCATTACGGCGCAGGCGATAATGTGTTATTTGTTGTCAGTGTTTGGACGGCTTCCAATTATTTTTTCTCAGTTTGAGTGATGCAGACAAACAGACAGTGAATTAAACCGAGATGCGCGCAACAGTGTTTTAATGAATCAAACACTCCGACGCCTTTCCCCGAGCGCCTTAATAACGGGAGTGCGGACGAACAGAAGGGGGCCGTCTCGCTGGTTAATTGACGAGCCGATTCAGATCAGCGGCTGTTCTGTCAGCCTGAAAGCTGCAGTCTTACCTGTGGATTAAGTCAGATCAAACAGTGATTGACACAGTCTCTGGCTGAGTGTGTGTGTGTGTGTGTGGGGGTGCTCTGTGTTTTTGGATGCTGGTGTAACTCAGGCAGAGCGAAGAGGCGGGCAGAGGAGATGAAAGATCTGGCCCGTCAGTCCCCGCCATGTTCTACAAGCCCAACCTGCACGTTCTTATTAGTGTAATTGATGTCGGCCTCTGTCTCTGAGCTCCAGGGCAGCCGGAGACCTTTTTCACCATTTAGCAGCACACAATAAAACTTGTGCACACAGACTAAATCATAACATACTTGGTTATTCTGTTTACAGTAAACCTTCTCTTTTAGCGATGGTTAGGAGAAGAACACCTGCATATAGTGAAAAACTGCATTGTTGTGATGTCGTAAAAAAAGGCTAAAAATGCACAATTTTATTTTGTAAACCCTAAATATGACCACAAATATGCTCCTAAAACACTTAAATCGTCACCATTAAAGAAAATGTAAAGGTAAACCTCTATTCGTATTGATGAGTTTACACTGAACTGCTGTCTCCCTCAGTGCTACAATGTAAATACTGATGGTCCCCCTGTATAGATTGTACTGTAATGCATGCAGCTCGTTTTCTTTGGTAGAAGCAGGTAAGTACATAAATTTAATTTAATTTACAGAAATATAAATAGGCTTTTGTAGAGGATCATAATAAAAAACTTGAGAACACTGGAGAAGCTCCACAGGGGAATTTCTGGACTGCAGAGTCACAGGGCAGTAGCCAATCAGCAGCAAGGAGAAATAAATAACGTTCTCAGATTGGCTACTTTCACACCTCCTTCCTTCTAAATTCAGCGGTATTTTACCATCTCAATATGCATTTCTTTATGTTTCTCTCCACAGAACTAAAACGTGTAGTTATTTTTTATATGGGAATGTGACTGCATTCATGTGAATATTTATGGTAATAAATTAGTACTAAAATGAATGAAAAATTATATACTGTCATGAAAAAAGCTGTGATATCCAGGCCTCATCCGCCATGCCCCCATCTTCATGCTGGTTGTTTATGTTTGGATCTCATCCGCCATGCGACCCAGATGTCACAAAAGCAAAAAAAAAAATGTGGAGGATGTTTGCAGTTTTTGCTTTATTGCAGGGGTTTCAGAGAATAATTAGTTCAGTTCTCAAAAATAAATCTGCCATGGACTAAAACCACGACTGTTGTTCTGTATCAAAATGGGGGTTTGCTCTATTTCCTTTCACACTTTGATGCCTCAGCAATGAAGCAGTTTGATAACTCAGTAATGTTAAAGTGAATTAATACATTATCAAAGAAACATTCACCGTTACCTGGGGTTTTTGTCTTAGGTTTTTCTCTGATCCTGGACACTCTGCTCCACACATTTGAATGTTGTCCTTTTCTTACACCCATCTTAACACAGGAAAGACTCGTTGATTAGTCCATAAGTTGGATCAGTTGGGTTGGGTGTGGGCAAAACTGTACATGGAGCCAGGCTAGGGAGCTCGATGACAAAAGCTGTTAATCACAAAAGCTGTTTTTTTCTTACAAATGTACCTGAAACATTTAGGAACCTTTATTTACTAAGTTCTACAGATCAACTGGCTAAATGTGAGGTATGAACTTTGAAGTTTTAGTTTATTATTTTATGGGACATGGCAGAACTGAACTGCCCAGCAGGTTCTAGCTTTAACTGGGTGTGTGTGTGGTAAAGAGCTGTCTAATTTTTTGGAGAGAAATTAGGAAAGAAATTAAGACAGTTACACTGAAAATGTAACAGATTCTATCCATTAATAAGACAAAGCATGAATTAGAATATCTCTTAACAGGCAACTCCATATTCTGGCAAATTGGTTAATAGAGACACCAAATTTAAACTACTTTACATTTTAAAAACCCATAAAAAACTGTTTTACAATCTAAGTGCAAGCACATTCTCAATGAGACATTTTAGTCATCTGTGTACTACATTTGTACCAAACATATTCTTTGCTTGCAATTATTGTTTGTTATTACAAATAATATTACAAGTGTAGAGGATTGTAAGGTGTCCTTTAATAGTGGTTAATATTTAGAACTTGAATTAATTCCAGAAGAATTCCAGTATACAGCTGGACTATCTGATATCTTACCATGAATTTTTAACCCAAAGTATTAATTGAAATACAGAAACCACCGAGTACCAGTTAATACCCGGAATATAAGAAGTAGATACCCAGAATATTAGAAGTGTATACTTAGAACTTTTGAGAAAGAATTATAAAATAAAGTTACATTTGTCATTGCTTATTGTAATGAACTAAAACTTTTAGCCAAAAGACATGAATAGCAGTAAACTTCCATTAATTTCACCTTTTAATGTTACTCTGAATAATTCAGTGTTAAGCGTTTCCATACTGACCAGAAGTCATTCTGAAAGTGTGTGCATGTTTCACCCAGAAAGCGTCAATATCCTAGATCTGTTCAATAGGGATGAGTGAGTACAGCATTATCTGTATCTGTATCTGTATCTGTTAAACAGATGAATTATCTGTATCTGTATCT
>JBBKCR010000128.1:15737462-15751288 GCA_037577295.1 Ladigesia roloffi | reverse complement strand
TGTTCATTCATAGTGTTGATGCCTTCAGTGAGAATCTACCGATGGAAATGGTCACGAAAATAAAGAAAACACACTGACTGAGAAGGTGTGTTCAAACTTTTGGCCTGTACTGTATAAACACAAAAACACACATAGCACTATCTACCTGTTCAGTGACATATCACACACATGCAAACTGCACCTCTTTCTGCTCTCCACACCTCTCCAGCCCATCGAGATCGGCGTGCTGCGTCAGCACAGTACGGTGTGGAAATGAAAACGACTGTATCGACTTTCTGCATCTAATTAATCTCCAGCTGTCTTCTTCAATTCAACCGTTTATTAAACAGCTCTGGAAAGTAAGGGATTACCCAATAATTAGCACACTGTTCTCATTCTATATTGGCTTATACCACCCTGCTGAGTCAGGGGAAGGAAGGAAAGATGAAAGAGAGACTAGCACAAAAGGAGAAGATGGAGTGGGGAGCATGACGGCTCTGTATCTGCTCCATCTTACAAGTGCATCGCTGCTTTTGCGGCCCCTGTTGAAATCCCGGAGACGTCTTTCTGCGGCCACTTTTCCATTATGAAGCATCTGAGCCAAACACTTGCACTCCGGCTCGCCTTTACACCTTTTCATAGCCTGTCTTGTTGACGGACAGTGTAGGGTTGAATAATAAGATTCGGCTGTCAGCCTGGGCTAAATTCCCTGCAGGTTCGCCCGGTCTCTCTCGCTCTTGCTTGCAGAGGCAAGGTAAAGTCATCGAGCTCTCTGCCAGGGAAGGTGCGGGGGAGGGGGAAGCGGGAGGTTGCAGAATGGAAAACAATTTACATTTCTCCTGTCTTGAGGAAAGGAACGTTTCTTGCGCCTCTCATTCGTGTCATTTGCAAGGTTGTGCTTTGATGGGAAACATGTGCCAGCAGGAAAATGTACGATAGTTTCAAAGGCAGCTTCCTTTTTCCAGCGTAAGAGCGTTTGGGCGAGCTAGCTGCCTAACTAGCCAAAGATGAGATTCTCCGAGAATTTGCCCCTTCAGCTCAGATGGTAGGGGTCAGAGTTGAAGGTTGTGGAATTACAGACAGATGTTCTGTTTTTTTTTTTAATCAGTCAGACTTGGGGCCTGAACGTAGATGGTAATTAGCTCTTGTTTATGGCTCTGGATTAGCGAACGGGATGTGCCCGCTTTTGAAGGTGGCTGATTCTTGCACGTGCTCTGTCAGGTTTTAGAGTGGAATAAATAGGTCATGATTTGGAGGGGGAACAAGTGGTACTTGCAGATACTCTCATTATGCACTGCTTGCAACATACAGAATATGTGCAATGCAGTTAAAAGTGTAGTTTGTTTGAAGAAGGCATGGTAAGAAATGAAAGAAGACTCTTAGCACGGGAATGGTTTTGAGAATATAATATCACGATCTACACAACACACATGATCAGCCAGGCATGACCACATGGCCCTTAATGGACATTAAATGGAATGGATTAGTTTGCGGTAATGGTTTGAAGCAAATCAGATTTACTCAATTTTCCACCCATCCCAAAGACACGTCTAGGGTTGTGTCACTTTAGTTTAGCTCTGTAATTCTGAGGCTAACTTTACTATAGCAGTTGCGGCATTTGGCAGACACTTATCCAGAGCGCTGTAAAACAGTATTCCTCATCTAACAAGCACTAGGTATCAATATGCACCTCAGTACGTTTGCTATTCCAACAACATATCCATATACCGTTAGCATCAACTCTCAGGGCTGCATAACGCTCGGCCTGATTTACATTAATCTTTTAGTGGTTTTGCTGAAATTTGCATAGTGCCAACGGACACATTCCTCCACTTTACTGTTGGTGTTTTATGCAAAACCAGCCTTTCAGCTACAGAACGTGAACGTTTCTAACTTCCAGTTCTTCTGGGGGCCCGAGAAGCCGCAGTATCTCTCGCCGTGAGGGGAAAGGCTCTCCTCCTAAAACGAGAAACCATTCAGCTATGGCTAATCTCATGCCTGCCTGCCCATTGGTCGCCTCAGTTCCTCCTAACGTTCCCCTCGCTTAAGCCAGTTCACAGGACAAAGCCTCTCACTCAGCAACAGGCCTGAGACCTGTACACATAAGAAATATGAGACACTGGTCCTGGGAGAAGACCATTGTGTTTTTTCTCTCTTTTGCCTTTTCTTCTTTTTTTTCCCCCCAACAGATCTGCAGTGTGTGCCGGACTAACAATGGCAGCATTGTGGGGAACTAGGGGACCAAAGCGCTCTCTGTTCTCTATTGTTCTTTTCTTTCTCTTCTCAGTACGCTGTTCACTCCTACTTTTCTCTCACTTTAGCCACACTGTTTGTCAGTCAGGATGTAATACGACACATTTCTTTCGGAGCGGCCCTCCTCCTGGAGCCACATACCTAATAATTGTAACCACATGATTTTTCCCTTAAAGCACTGTTGACCACACACTTCGGCGTACAATGCTTCACTCTGTACCCGGGACCTTTCGGGGGGATACCTGCATCCCTGAAAGAGGATATATATTGCTGATATTTAATCCTTTTTAAGCAGTAAATGTACCAACATGGTGCGTTTTCATTTGGAAACTCTATGTATGCTAAGTCGCCCGAGGGGCCACCTAAAGGAATAAGTGCTATGTAGAAGGATGTTTGTGTTGGTGCAGAAAAAGAAAACGGCTATAAAAAGCTCTGTTGTTAACAAAAGCATATTCATATCCGCAATTAAAATGTCAATAAATAGAGAATAAAGGGCAGCGGTTCCTCTAAATAAACCGAGTCTAAATGAAAAACAATCGAGGTCCAGGCATGGATATCATGGCGGTCCCGGGGGGCCACGGGAGGAAACAGATTTGTTCTTTGTGTTAAGCCCTACTTTGTTTCCCGTCTCTGTTTCTCCGAGCTCTTGATTGTAGTCGCTGACCAATACGTGGCCTCTTGGCCCGCTGCCTTTGAGTCCAGAGGAGTCCTGGTGTGGAGGAAAACAGAGGCCATGCCGCAAGGTACTGTGGGATTGTGCGTAGTATGATGGAGCATCTGTTTTCCCCATCTCAGCATTCCAACACTCTCGACAAGCCTGTCTGTTACCCGCCCCGTTTATTGCTTTAAGGTAGGGGCTGGGAAAAAAACCCCCACGGCAGCCAAGAGCAACTGATTTGCCTTCATTTTTCAAACCGAATGAAAAAGAAGCAATATTGTCGCTGCGTCTCTCTCCGGTGGGTGTAATCAGTTTATACGCCCCCTGTTCATTCCTAAAAGGTGACAGCTGAATGAGATGTGAGAGCAATGCCGGTTTTTCAACCTCTGAAACTGTTCCGAAGCCCAGTGATTTTACGGGGTTCCTGTATGCTCGAGTCTAGTGATGAACTGTCCTGTTCTCTTAGAGTCAAACCACTAGAACTTCAAGAGTATTCTCTTGAGGTTTCCTCTTGTTTAAACCCAGATCTCATGTGACTGCACTGAGACTGCTTCCTCCCTGGACCGGAGCCAGTGTGGTGGCGCAGGAGCGAACGACGCCGGGACCTAATCCAGATCGGCTCCCTCTTCCAGCGTGACCCTGTGGACTTCTCCCCAGTGGCAACCGGGAGACAGCTTTGTGTATTTTACCTTCCCCGTGCCTCTGTGCACTTCATGATGATGTGGCAGTGTTTAGTTTACTGTGACATAGCATGAAACACCAAGCCTCACTGCTAACCGCTCACTGAGCTGCTGAGGTCTCCCTCCGAACAGCAGGCGCTTTGATCGAACACTTCAGGGCTGCAACTGAATGGAATCAGATTTCTGCCAAAATTTCGAAAGAAATCTTTCCTATTATGAGATAAAATTCTCCTAATAGCAAATAAAATTCATTCAAAAGTCATTCTCGCCTGTAAAACCTTCAATTTCGCTGCTAGTTGTTTAGTTTGGTTGCTGACTGTTCAGTCACTCCCCTTTTTTACGCTTTCGCTGCGTGAGGATACGATTTCAGTTGTGGCGCATATCTCTTGTGTGGGCGGGGCTTCGTCTCATTTGCCAGCAGGTTCTTGAGTGACAACTCTGTGCGCCGGAACTCAGCAGCAATAGCCGCCAGTTATGATTAAATACGAGATAGTTGATCAATACTTTGTGGAGGCTATTGCTGCTGTCCGTCCTCTTGCAAGCCCGCATTTCCGGGGCACGGAGCTGTCACTCAAAAACTGGCTGGAATATGAGGCGAAGCCCTGCCCACATGAGAGATTTGTACCGGAACTGAAATCCAATCCTCACGCAGCGAAAACGTAAAAGGGGGCGGGGCCACTGAACAGCCAGCAGCAAAACTAGCAATGGAACTGAAAGTCTCACAGGCGAGAATTATATTTTTTTGATATTAGGAGAATTTTGAATGAAATTTGTTTGATATTAAGAAAGTTTTGTTTTGAAATTATGGCACAAATCTGAGACCATACAACTGCCGCAAGGATAAACGACTGATACAACCAATCACTGCAGGTAGGAATCCTGTTCCACCTGAAAGCGCATAAAGGACAATATTCAAATAAGGATATATGCACTGTGGCAACAAGTGAAGGACAATGGCAATAAAATCTCACTGCAGTATTAACAAATCAGCAATCTGCATCAGAAAATTTGCTTTAAAGCCCCTGAAGGTCATTTCTGCTATGGGAGAAGGCTAACCGCTCAGATTAATTGCACCAGTGATTAGCCCTAATGCAGGGCGGAGTATGCGGCAGTCAGGTTCGGAGCATCGGCCAAGGCTCTGTGTCTCTGTCTTCCCGGACGTGACTCTGGCTGGATTACACTTATGCTAATGCTTTTCTTTAATGAAGTCATTCATCACATATTCCCCTTGTTTTCTCTCATTAAGCGCTCTTTTTCTCATGTTTCATTATTTCCACCATGACAAGCTTGCTCCTCATCTACATCCTGACTTGCCAGCCGCAGTGAATCGGAGCTATTTCGGTTTGTCCCAGTTGTAAAACTCTTATCTCCTCCCCAGCTTTTGTGTTTCTCCAGGGCTCATGAGGCTGGCATGGGGTTTTCTGTCCCTCTCAGCAGTTTCTCTTCTGAATATTTAGATAATCCTGTTCTCTGTACCTGCCCTTCCCAGACTCTCTCTCCCTCTCTCTCTCACACACACACACACACACACACACACACACACACACACACACTCGCATACACAAAAAATGAAATGTGAGCCTTCACCTCCTCATCACAAAGAGCTACAGTGCGTGCAGACTGGCTGCAGACTGACCCAGAAAGAGGACGCAGACAGAGACGGGCGCTGTGTGTTTTGGATTACCTTGAGACCCCCGTGAGGAGCCCTGGGTGGTTCCTGCGTATGGGGACAAGAGGAGCTCAGAATGCCGCAGGAACTCTCAGAGCCCCAGCTAGCTTTTACTCAAACCAGATGTGTCTCCCTTGGTCAACCCTACCCCATAATTCCAGCATGGCAGGGCAGAGCCAGTCATGCTAAAGGCCGTGGTCACACATGGTGCAGCCCCAGCTACAGGGCCTCCATCCTACAGGAGCCATGTAGCATTCCATGTTTGTGCCTTACGCAAGACCTGCTTTGCTCACCGCTCTCTTCTGCACATGATAATTTAGGGCCTATTTTGAAGGCTGGTGGAGGCTGTCTGCCTTTGAAGTAGTTCCTGTGGCCTCTCGGTGCCATCGCCAGCCTCGGCCACGCCAGGGGCTACAGACCTTACAGCGCTGTGAACGCGCTCACAGAGATTACATTTAAACTGGGAGAGATGTTAGCCTGATTACAGTCGGGCCCAAAACCTGCAAAAGAACACGAAGGCCGTTGAGGCCAGGTACTGCTTGTTTTTTTATTGAGATGGAGTGCCTAGATATCTGCTGAATTGTTCTGACATGTTTTTCATCGACCTCTTTCATTTGAAACCAGAGACAGGTGGTTATGCAACACACTTCAGCTTCACAGTGGGGAAAAATAACACAAAACTCTCTGTTTTCTCTATGACTCACCTAAAGTATAGATTTACACTGGTACTTATCTTGTCCCTGCTTTATGTGCGTGTGCGCGTGTGTGCGCGTGTGTGCGTGTGTGTGCGTGTGTGTGTGTGTGTGTGTGTGTGTGTGTGTGTGTACGTACGTCCTGGAAACCAGACAAAATAAGCAAAATCTTCAAAGTTTGACTGTCTGTCGAAAGTCACACGTACAGAGACGCTATTTTAACAACTTGAGGAGGCCAAACATTCCTGCTCGGTTTCTGAATTCAGGCCTGGGGTTAGACACATTACATGTAGGTGGATACATGTGTATAAACCGTAGGGCTGATGTGTGTGTGTGTGTGGCTCGTCTCACACGGTTTAAAAACCTGTGTGAGCACGCGGCCAGTATGTCAGATATGGTAACGCAGGCACCCGGCGCTGCCTGTTTAAGCACGTCCAGCGGCTGAGGCTCTCTCGATTAGACCCGTGACGGTAGCTAACACCCCCCAGAGCAGATGTACAAACACGGCGGTAATCACTTATTTCAGGCAAAACCTATTATTCTGGCCCCTTGTGAAAATGATGCTACCAGCTGCTGCCAATAAAGAGAATTATTAGCTATTAGAACCGCTTGATGCAGTCCACTGCGGTCATCTCAGCGGTACTGGCAAAGCTGTTGTGGGTTCCAAATGGCTTGTTTGTCTGGTGTGTGTGACTCCACTGTTAATGTGCCTTTCTTGCCTAAAACGTTGGTCTCAGAGACGGTCCTGAAAGTTCAGCCATCTCAAATTCAGATTAAATGAAGCCACAGGATTCCATCTGGTCCATGATCCACAGTAAAACTACTGCTGGACCTTAATGTCCCCTAGTTCGCTTCATGCGAGACATGCTAGTTTAATGTTCACAGTCAGTATGTGGCAAACGAGAAGCCTCCACATTGCACCACTACCACACAGTGTCCACAGTCTCTGAAGACCTGAAGAAAATTCATGGTTCTGCTTCTGGGGCATGTTGTGCTTGTTGTGAGCCTTTTTTTGAGGGGGAGTTCGGTGAGAACCCTTCGCCTATACGCGTTTTGGGAATTGTACTCCAGCAAATGGGATTCCATCTCCTTTTAAATGTTCCCCGAACGTGTTCTCCGTGAAATTCCAAGCACATGTAGTGAGGGGTGGGTACTAAAATATGCGATCTGTGCCGCTGTTTGAAGCGGTTTAGTTATTGTAGATAGGTGGCTAATGTTTTTTGTTGTTGTTTTTTGTATTTGTTTATATATTCATAAGTACTTTTTTAATATATTGTTCAATTTCAAGCATTCTGTTTTTTTTCAATAAAAATGTATTAAGTCATCCACCATCATTTTGTGGCTTTTGTACAGTATCGGTTCTGGCACCGCTTTGGCTTCGGTACCGTTTTAAAAGTATCGATTTGGCACCAGTACTGTAAAAACCCAAACAATACCCAACCCTACATGTAGTGTAGAATCCTTCAGTGCACATTTTCAGTTACTGCAGTACAAACTGCTGCAACACAACATGTGCTAAATGATCAACCAGTTTATGAAGCTCACGGGAGAAGGGGCTCAAATCCAAGATAATTTATTTGTCATGTACACAATTATACGAGTACTGTATGCTATGAACCGCACCCCAGATCACTCCTAAGGCTGTGCAAAATTTAGAAAACACAACCTAGCCTTCAGGTTACTTAAAGAGAGGAATTTGAAGGCCAAGCCAAGACCTCGAAGTCCTTGTCATGTTCCTTCGACCTTTCCTGGACTGAGTTTGCAGTGCGGTATGGGTGTTGCCCTGTGGTAAGTGTCCGCTGCCATTGAAGTATACTGCATGATACGGGCAACATATCAGTATTGCGACTTGTGTGGGGTAAGATGGGCTGTAAGAGAGTTTGTTGCTGAGTGGAGTCAATAATGTAAACCTATCTGACTCATGGAACGTGCATGGCTGGATTTTCAGTAGTTTTCAAAGATACAAACTGAACCATTCTCCGAAACTGGGGACCAAACTGAAACATGAAAAAGTCACGATACTGGTATGTTGCCCAACAGTAGTCTCTGATGGCCACTACCGCACGGTAAAAACTGTTCAGGAAGGGCTCTAGGAACATGCCAAGCACCTCCAGGTTTAGACTTGGCCTTCAAATTCCACAGATCTCAGTCCAGTCCAGCATCAGTGAGATGTGGTGGACTAGTCCAGTCCACGGAGGCCCCATGGTGCAGTTTTCTGGAATTAAAGTAACGCCAGCTGTGTTAGCTGAGCCAGATACCACAGCACACATTCTGAGGTCTTCTGGGGTCCATGCCCAGGGGACCTTCTCAGTATTTGGCAGGTGGTATTAATGTTCTGGCTGATGGTGTGTATGACTCTTGAAAGTAACAAAACCTAACTCGAGTGAATAAAGCGAGCTCAGATATGATCATGTAATATCATCACTGAAAAAAATGGAATGTAGGATGTGGGCCCTCGTTAAATGCTGATCTAGGATTGGACTAATGACCCATTTCATTGTTTTCTTTCTTAGCTAAACTGTTGGAGGTTCTACTTTTGTCTCCAAATGCCTCTCTGTTGTACTAGAATTCGCCCGCCTAGAGTTTAACCCCCACTCATCCACAGTTCAGGTTTAAAACTTGTTTTGCGGCCGCCATTTTTCACTTGCTCACAGGTTCCCCCCACAAATCTAAACATGTTCTCCCTCTGCTCCTTTCTCTACCTCTTTCTGTCTTTCACAAAGGCCCCATTGGTGTGGGAGGTTATTCATACTGACACTAAGGGGCCCCGTTCGCCTGAACTCGTCAGTGATCTGGCACTGGAATGCTGAACCCAGAGGTGTTCTCCCTCTCTCCAACTGATAAAAAGCCTCGCTTTATCATCTAATCACGTAATACAGAGTCTTCTTCTCAGCATCATGATTTATGTTCGGATTTCCCATCCACTCGCTTTCAGAGGAGACACGCTGTCTCTAGCTAACAAACGCTATTAGACTCTTTATGAACTTCTTCTGGTGTTTAAAACTGTTTGATTTTTACTTCTGGGTCGTTTAATTGAGAATTTATCTAGAGAACACAAAGTTCAGAACAGAAATGTTTTTTACTCTGGGTTTGAAAAGTTTTTGTTCCAGAAGCAGTTGAATTAAAGATGCGCTCTGCTCTGTTGTTTTGTGAGTTGGAGAGAGCGCGAGCGGGATGTGTTTGTGTCTTCAGGCGGGATTGTCAGCATGCTGGAGTGCAGATGCGACTGCAGAACCAAAACTGACTTCAAACGGCTTCCTCCCTGGTCCAGATTCCATCCTGCCTTTGTTGTTTTTGTTTTTTTTTCAGATAGTATGAATACTTAACCACGGTCCAGTAAAACAAATGCAGACTGTGACTTCAATTTTTGGGTTTCCTTGTAAGCCCACCATTTTGAGAGGAGTCTTTTTTTGTGCTGCCAGAGAGGAAATGGTAGACATGTCGCATGTGTGGCGTGTGATCAGGAGTGTGTAGCTTCCAAGTGAACCCATGAAGAACCATGGTTTTAACAGACAGCATCTCTAAATCTCTGGATCAGCAAACCTCTGTAAATGGAAATGGCTTACACACCTGTCCAATCATGGAATGCAGATTGGGAGATGTGCTTGTTTATGCCATGCATGCGCAAATCTGGACTTCTATACTAAACGAAAGCATTTACACATATTATATACTATGCAAAACTCACATTTTCCATCCTTTTGTATTTTCATTTGTATCTCTAGTGCTCCTATAAACACTAAGTGTGAAAACAAATTTTCCTCTGTTTTCTGCTTCTGTTTTCTCAATTGAAAGATTTTAGTGTCAGAAAGTAAATGTTTCTATGAGCTGTTTGTACGGCCCTCCTACTGTGAGGTAATAATGGAGAAATTTGCATAGAACCGCCCTCACCTGTTGAAGATCTTCCATTGTTGTCTGCTGGTTTTACAAGCATGCTTAAGACGCCGCGCACTACGGCTACAGGCAAAGGCAAGTCACCATGAAGTGTTGAGTTCATCTGGCTCTGGGTCCGACTCGGATCCAGCATATAGGGCTGAGAGCGGCTCTGTTTTCTGACATTTTCACTTGTGGTAAACATGAAGGGTAGGCATGGGATTGGTGGGCGTGGCCAGGCTTATTTGCATAGAAGTGACAGACCTTAAACGGCTCATTTTGAAAGAGACTGAAACTGTCGAGTATATAGCTGGTGGGATCTCTTTATGTTAGTGAGATTTAGTGCAAAGAACTTCATGAACATATTTCGTAGCCCATAGACTGATTATATATCTTGTTTAAAAAGAGGTATAATATGCCCCCTTTAAGTGGGACATATGTTGTGGATTGAGAGCTTCAGTGTGAATAGTAGAGCAGTCTGTGACTGAGCTGGAAGGTCATGGATGCTATCGGCCGCTTTGCTGTTTTCTGTCATTTCTGGAGAGCTGACCTGAAGTCATTGTGCCCCTCTGGCCTTGTCAGCTCTAATGTTCTGCCGGACTCCGAGAGGCCTCTGAAATGTTTATGATTCTGTTCATCAGCGTGACTTCCGTTTCCTAGCGCCTCGTATAAGGATGAAGGGTCAAGAACTGAAGATCCCTCGAGTCTTTCCTCTGCAGGAATGTACCACCCAGCGCTAAAAGGGCCAGCAGTAAAAGAGCTATTTTTTACTGTCCTTCCTACCTGCGTCCTTCGTTATTAGCAACTTTAAACATCTTCCAGGTTCCTTTTATGCGTTTGGGTACGTTTGTATTCTTCATTAGCATATCCTTATCATATGGACAAGCCTCAGATAAGTGTGTGCTGGCACCGATTTTGCTTTCCTTTTAAGAGCGCCACACAGCGTTGTTTAATTCGAGATAAAGCTGATGGGAAAAGTAAAAGTTGGAATCTCCAGACAGATCTAAACTGAAACTCACTTCGGCTGGAATTGAAAGCTACAGGCGTTTAGTGTGTGTGATTGTGTGTGTGTGTGTGTATGCTGTTTGCTGTGTCTGGCTCTTGTGTATGTGTTTCCTTTTCTCACGCACCCTTCAGCAATGTGGCGAAGGCATCAATAATTCAACAGCAGATCAATGGAGCACAGTGCAGGCAGGGAGAATAGCACATAATAATGTATCGCTCTCTTTTCCCTCACTCTCACTGTGTCCCTCTTTCTCTTGCCCTTTTTCTTCTCCTCTCCTCATTTCTCTGCCCTGAGTACCCTGGCTGGTAGGAGGAAACGCTAACCCTGCGCTCATTAGGCTGAGACGGTGCCCCTGGGCTCCAATAATAAACACAGCCGCTTGCTCCGGGGAGCCCAGAGCCTCGTGCTGACGGGCAGGCAGCCCCGGCTTCTGAGGAGCCCTCTTTGGAAGAAGGGAGTCGTGGGAGGCCGTGGGGGCTTTGGAGGGGATGCGCTGTTTGTATTGGCCAGACCTTGCCCTGCTCCAGGCCCCTCTGATAGCAAGCACCCCCCTGGCTGCCCCATTCTGGGGGAACATGCCTCACCCATCGCAATCATGTTTGTACAGCACAGAGGAGCCCCGCAGACTCCGGTGCCTCATCTTCCACCGTCCCCCAAGCTGAGAGAAAGGAAAGGGTGTGGCGCTCCACATTTCCCGTTATGTCCCTGTCAGCCGGGACTTTCACAGTCACATAGCAGCGTGTCCGTGTGTGCCGAGACCGCTCGGCTCCCTTTGTGTAATCTGTGGTCTTTCCACAGTCACAGTGCAGCTCACTTTAAGCCGCAGCGTGCCGGGAGGCTCCCCGCGCTCACGTTAGCGTGGTCAATGGGGGTTTAGCCTCGATTCGGCTCTTTCTCTGCGGGGGCCGGACACACACTGGGACTCTTTGGACACTCCACAATGTTTAAAAAGTGCCTATTATAAGGGGGGATAGGGGTTGGGGAGGGGGTCCTGCCTCTGACCTCAGCACCTCCACAAATCCTGCCCGAGTGGTTTCCATGGCAACCGGGAGAAAAACATTTGCAATGACATCATCTGATGCTGCGGCAAACGGGGAAAAAGGACAAATGGTTAAAAAGTATCAGAGGTGACTATACAGTCAGCGTGTGGTGTCAGTCTTTTTCATGAGGACCGCCAAGATTAATGCAGCATGTTCTGGAATGCCATGGGTTTACCCTTTATCTCCCACACCATTTTACACGCTGGCCCCAGATCTCAGGAATGGAACCCTGTGCACCAACTAGTTTCTCATAATTTTACAAAAAAAGGTTGCCCATTTTCACGCACTCTTTAAGGACAAACCGGTGAATGTAGTGGGGTTTTTTTTGGGTTTGTGTTGTTGGAGTTTTTTTTTTGGGTGGTCTGTGATTTCTCTCAAATCACACCAGACTTACTTCTCAAGGGCAACTTATTCTTATTTTCATAAAAATGGATGAAAACAAGATTTTCACCCCGGACTGTTCATAAAACATTTGGTGCTGTAGCTGTTGCCCACTGGATCAAATCTAAAAAAAAATTAAATAATTGCAGGAACCTTGGCTCTCTCTGGTTTTGAACCCACTCATTTGATGAATTTCGGAGACTTTTTTGACCTAAATTTCAGATTTTTGCTGTGCATGATTTAAAGTTCTCTCATTGGAAAACCAGCTGGCTGATTCTGGCTGGCAGTGTTTGTCGTCTCCCAGCCTGGGTCAGCTTGGAGGAGTCCAGGGTTTTCCACTGTCTCTCCCCGAGGTAGCGCGACTCAGCCGCTTCAGCAGAATGTTCCCCGCGGATCCAATATCCTGCGTTCATGGTGTTGGGACCAGTAATCCTGCTCTCGTCTGTTAGAGTGAAGTGAGAGCGTCTTAAAATTGACTTGGCTGGGTAGGGGATCTTACAGGGTTGCCTGCTCCCTTTGATCTCAGGATAATTGGTGCTAGTGAGCCGCTGAAGTCAGACAGGACAGGGACCAGCTCATCCCACTGTTCCACTAGAGGCCTCCGCCTGCCAGGCCGGACTGTTATCTCATTCCCACTGCACTGGTGCTGGTGCTGGTGCCAGTTCCGGTGCCCGGCCAGTGCTGAACTGGGAACCCACCAAAACCAACCGATAACCGGCCCATGTTTCTACTAGACAAGAGCTCAGTGGGAGTCGCATGATGAAACATCACAAGCCACGCCCACTAAACAGAAACCGACATGGCCGATTTTAGTTTGAGCATACTGGTTATCCTCCAAGCTTTGAGGATTTATTTCAGTTGATTCAGCGCATTATTACAGTTAAAAGAGATCGACATGGACGACGATTACAATGATAACGCTGCCCACCACTCATAACGTCACGGGGTCTTGCTGGTAGACCAGCAAAGTTTAGGTTCTGGTCCCAATTACGGGAACCAGTGCAGCTGTAGCTCTGAGTCGGTCTCTGCCGCTTAGCACCTCCAGCCTGTGGAGAGTAGAGCTCATCTCTGGGGATCTTTTAAGCACCTTCACAGCAGCTGAGAATTCGCCTCTGCAAAAGTAATGCTCTAAACAAACAGCATGTTTTTCAGTAGCTACGGTTGACAAAATATGACTCGGCCGATGTTGCCACGTAATGTTCTCAACATTTAAAACCCCTCTAGTAACTCAGGAGTGATTCTCAAGTAAACACAGCAGCATTAATGTAATTGCAGAAGGCTAATCACACCATTGTGGGATCCAAATTGCTCTTTGTCGCCATATTTAAGAGTCTGGAGCTTAGCGGGGAGCTTAGGACTGATAAATCCGTTTGGAGTTTTTCAAAACTTAGTCTGCAGGGTCATTTTCCACAGAGTACAAACCCAGACGGAAGACTCCAGATACATTTCCTTTTAAAGGGGACATATGTTCATATTTCCATTTGTATCTACTGCTCCTATAAACACTCAATCACAATGATTACATCACAGTGAACTGGGAGATACCGGGACCGCTCATTACATCACAGTGAACTGGGAGATACCGGGACCGCTCA